>JBBHKE010002354.1:156248-226618 GCA_037447655.1 Zygnema cylindricum
ATATGCACATAATATGCCATAATTTGCGCATATCATACCCCATTGGTGTATCATAAAGGTAAACAAAAGCGTCTAAACTTTAAACGGTGGTAGTAAAGAATAAAGAATTTGTAAATCCAAGTACAAAAAATCAGGTCGCATTCAAAAACGACATAGACAGGAAAAGAGAAAACAACAGTATAAAAGACTCAAGTGAACAACAAGCCAAGGGAACATGAACCTAAATGTTTAAGAAATAAGAAATGATGGTGGCAAATTTCAAATCTGCGAAAACAAATGGAAATACTATGTGGTTACCCCATACTATACGCGTTTAATACCGTATAATACACGTATACGCTTACGAGATAACCAATAATGTTTCCAATTCTTTTCCGCACATTGTAATATGACAGGTGGCATAATCACCTGAAGCCGAGGAAAGAGGGCAAATGACGAGCAGTGGAATTGACGTAAAGCAAAAGCTGGAAACACTGTATTTGCAAAAACAGGGGGAGGATGATAAGCCCTGACAGGGGGAGGAAGAATATGGAACATGAGAGAGCGTAAGAGAGGATGGGAACGTGCCATTCCCGAAGTGCCAGCTGGCCCTATAACACTTTTCAGCCATGGAATGGTCCCCAGGCCAAGCAGCTATGAGAGGGAGGCACCATTTTTCAGAAGAGCATAACGTATGTTGACGCTACAGGACACTAAAGTATACCTTGTAAATGTTATGTTATAAATATTTTCTCTTCGTGCACACTTGTCAGATTGCTAATCTGACGGTTCCAGTTGAATATCAAGATTCTCACACTCCGATTGGTTTTCTCAGACCGAAAACCGAACATGTGTGCACGCGAAATGATGTTTTTGGAGAAAAAAACATGAACACTACACCGTGGATCGTTATTAGTGTTAACGTTTTTTTCGTCTCTTTAAAGTTTAAACATATTTTCTCCGTACACGCATGATGGTTTTTAGATCTGACGGTTAATATTGAAAGATAAAATTCCCAGCTTCCGATTGACGGTCTTAAATTGAGAATCGGACAAGAGTGTACGGATAAATGATGTTTTAAGTGGCGAACAAATAATTAACACTAAGGGTAATTTCGCATGTAACCGAAACTTAGTCTTGTTACTTTGATTTTTAGCGAAAATTCTCCGTACAGCGTTCAGAGCATTCGTGTGTAAAGATATGAAATCGTAACTTAAGATTGTGACGGATGTAGACGTGGGTGTAATTTGTGACGATTGTAGACGAAAAAAAACCTGAAATACAATCCATAATTCTATTTTTTCCAATATTCTAATTAGGGTTTTTTTTCAATTAGCGTTAATAATGGAAGTACACTGCGATGGAAATAGTGTGGCGTACGGACAGGATATCTCCGTATGAAATGGTATTTTTTGAATTACAAAGGCATAAAAAGACACTTAACATCATTGCGCTCACATGTGAATGTGCACTGGAAGAAAGAGACACAAACTTGTCGACAAAAATCACGTTCTCATATGTTCGTCCATCGACCGTGTGAACAGCAGGACAGCGTACGAATTGTCAGATTTTGTACAGGTAGACATATTACTGTAGACATCGAAAGGGCGGGTATTATTTATTCACGAAAACCCAAATTACAATTAGGGATTAATTAGTACATATATTATTTTTCAAAAAAAAAAAATCCCGATTAGTGTTAATAACACTAATTCATTTTTTACGCTAGACGGTGTAGCGAAAAACGACGTACTGTAGTGTGACAGGGTTTCGTAACATATTTCAAAATTTTAAATGTGCGAGAACAATTGGAAGCGTTATTTGTGGATAGTCCGTACTATACACGTATCAGGGTGAAAATTCAATCGGCTCCGATTTGAATCAACTTTCAGTGTTGGGCAGTTTCAAGCATAGATGTCCAATTCGTACGGATTTGGACTTTTTTCCGAAAACCACGTAGTATTCGCGTGTTTCGTAAATTTCGCAAATTTTTTACGTCTCATATTGTACAGAAATTGTACGGACGTTTTCAAAAAAAGAGACGATGGTTCATTTTCGAGCGCAAATTTTGATCTGTCCTCCACTCCTCATACACAAGGAAACCACCATTGGAGACGCCATAAAATCGGCCATTAAACCTGTCATTGAAGCCACCCTTTAAGCTTCCACGAACCAAAACAGAAGCATCCATGCCTATGCCACGAGGAATTGCGTGGGAGCATGTTAAGGCTCCAGACGGAGAGCTGCTTGGAAATAACAGAATATGCATCTCTCTATATTGCAATTTTGAATATAATGGTCAAGCCACTAGGATTAGAAATCGTCTGCTTGGAAATGCTAAATATGGGGGCATTAGAGCTTGCATTTTATGTCCATATGAGGTGCAAGCGCAGTTAAATGCATTGGAAACCGCAAAATCTTCTCGTGGTTCTCAAAAACGTGTCATATCCGATTTGGATGAACTCACTAGATGTCATGGATCTAGCCAGAGTAGCAAGTACAAGGAGTTCAGACCAAAATAAACAATGGAATCAATATGCATAACAAAAAATAGGTGGATGTAGCATGGGCAAAAGCTTTCTTTGCCAATGGTTTGTCGTTTTCACTATTGGGCGATCCATATTTTAAGGCAGCAGTAAAGAAGACCAAGGATATAGGGTTGTCTTACAAGTTACCGCACAAGAATACCATGAGAAATCGCCTTCTGTCTGAGATTAAAGCAACGATCACTGACGATTTGGCAAGCTACATGGAGAACAAAAAAATCACTGGTGCCTCCATCACATCAGACGGTTGGACGACCGTTGATGATTCGCCTCTCTTAAACATTATAGCGGTCACCCCCAAAGGTGATATGTTTCTCAAGGCCGAAGACACTCGAGGTAAAATCAAGGATGTTGAATACGTTTGTCAGGTGTTAGAGAAAAGAGTTCTTGCGTTGGGGGTCGAGCATGTGGTACAAGTTGTGACAGATTGTGCTAGTGTGAACAAGGCTGCCGCCTCAATGCTCGTGGGAAAGTATCTTTCTATCACGTTGACGCCATACGCTGCCCATGTATTGGCCCTAATGTTGGAGGATTGCGGCAACATATCATTTATTTCAACATCCGTTCGAGAGGCAAAAGAGATGTTGAAATTTTATCATGAATCATCACATGACTGCAGCCTTGTTCCACAAAATCTCCAAACTTAGGCTTTTGAAAACTGGAGAGACCGGGTTTGCTACAAAATTTTTCATGCTACAAAGATTTTTATAGGTGAAGAAAAGCTTGGAGATGTTGATGTTTGATGATGCTTACAAACATTGGTTATCGAAGTCTACATACAAGGTAGAAGGACATTGGTTATCGAAGTCTACATACAAGGTAGAAGGTGCTAAGATCAAAGACATTATCTAAAACCCTGAGTTTTGGACGAGAGTGACTGAGGCTGTGACAATTTCATAACCTGTAGTACGGTTGATGAGGGAGTGCGACAAATGGGATCCCAAATGTGGGGAAGTTTTATCATGGTTTTCACACTATTGGGGAGTTTTTGGTGAAGTTATCCAACAATGGAGGTGCGCAAAATTACGAAGGCCTGCAAATTTTGGAGGAGCTCAAGGTGTCTTTCATCGCTAAATGGGAGAGTGCACATAGCCCTAAATATGCTGCCGGTTTTCTACTCGACCCAGAGTACCAAAGTGCTCACTATGATCAGTTTTCAAATGTTAAAATAATGGAAGGTTTTCAAATAATGCTTCATAAGATGTTACCAACTTTGGCGAACCAGGCTGCGGCCTACTCTGAGTTGCCTAAGTATTATGGTTTTGAGGGCATATTTGGGATGGAGGTGACAAAGACTTGTGCTAAGCAAATGCCCGGGTGGATGTGGTGGCAGTAGTTTGGGTTTGTCACCCCTATCTTACAAAAAATAGCCATTGTCACCCCTATCTTACAAAAATTAGCAATTAAGATCCTTGGCCAGTGCACAGTTGCCAGCTGATGTGAGAGGAATTGGTCAACCTAGAAATAGAACAAGTTGACAACTAAAAGAGCCAATTATTTGTTTTGGGTCTTTAGCAATCGCCGATTATTACAAAATACCAGAGATGTTAGTTACAAAGAGGAAATGGTAGCATGGGAGGAAGAAAAAGGGGAGGTAGGAGAATAGGAGTTTGATGAAAACATGTTTGACGTAGATTTGGAGTAAAGAGAGATAGGGGAGATATATATATTCACAACCTACAATGAGTTGACATATTTTAATGTGAGAATTAAACCATATCCCTCCGATTAATTCAAAGTTTGTTTTTATTTGCTTCAATGTGAATTTGTCATTTTTGATTGTGGACTTGGTTTTTTTTATCGCTGACATTTTTTAACAAATCCATGTTGTACCAACAATGAGGCAGTATGGTCGCTGGTTCAGCAACTAGTCAGTCAAGTCGCTAGTTCAGCTATGTAAAAAGGGTGATAAAATAACACACAAAGGGTAACTACACTCAGACTTGCAATGCACAAAATCAAATCACATCCTGCTGCGTTGCTATGTTGCCATGGACATGTTGCGTTGCTATGCTACGCTACGTTATAGCATAGCGTTGCTATTGCTACGTTGCTATACTGCCATGCTGCGCTAGTCTAACATCGCAGCTGCGCTGGTCGAACATCGCAGCTACGCTAGTCGAACATCGCAACCATAGGATCTGCTCTATTTTACCCTCAACCCACTAAGTTCTTGTATACTAGCCACAAGGAAGTTTGGTTGCTGGTTCTGCAACGAGACACTCTCGTTACTGCTTCAGCGACGAGGCAGTCTGGTCGCGGTTTGTTGCAAGTTTCAGTTTTTTGGGGTATTGAATATTGAAAAATTTGGAAATTTGATAGTCCCAAAAAAATACGAATTTTACCTACGAATTTTAGAATTTTGAAATTGTTTTATGCGCACTCTACGTAGTATTTGTTGTCTGTTTGGAAAGCTTTCAGTCTCAAAGCAACGCAGCTGCTATACAGACAGAGCAGCGTAGCTGCTATACAGCAGCGCAGCTGCTATACAGCAGAGCAGCTGCTATACAACAAAGCAGCTGCTATACAGCAAAGCAGCGCAGCAGCAGAGCAGCGCAGCAGCAGAGTAGCTGCTATACAGCAGAGCAGCGCAGCAACAGAGTAGCGCTGCAGCAAAGTTTCAACACAGACAGGACAAGGCAACCATGATTATGTTTGATATGGTCCGTACGGACAACGCAACATCTAATATTATTAATGTGATTCGGTATAGGATAGAGCAACTGCGATAGATACGATTCTAGTTAGCTTAGTGATAGCTCAGTGGTAGCTTAGTGATAGCTCAATGGTAGCTTGACAGATTAGTGGTAGCTTGGTGGTTTGATGTACCTCTGAAGTACAATGGTGTTGCCATTTCAACACAAGTATAAGACTTAGGACTCATAGCATATTATGTATCCAGACTTCCAAGTAGTAAAACTGCAGACAATTTTTGGGAAACTTCTGAGTATTATATCTTGAGTGTTGTCGGGTCAATTGTGCTATAACTTTGGGAGTTATCAGTGTTTATGCTACTCTATATTCTGATAGAGTTTTGTGAGGTTTGGATGCTTGTATAAGAATTGGTGAGCACTTAAGAACATCTGTTTGGTAGGATTCTTGATAGCTTCTGAGAGTGTATCATGTCTACTTCTACTACTACTGCTGCTCCTCCACCTGCACCGGTGGTTGTAGAACAACAGGTTATGGGCCTGTCATCAAGAATTCCTATCTTTTCCGGGGATAAGTATGTTTTCTGGGCGGATATGGCGGAAACACATTTTGAAAATGTCAATCTTTTGGATATATTAGATGGTTCGCTGGATGAATCTGATCCGTCATGGTCTAAGAAAAATACGCAAGCTCGTTTTATTCTGAAATTTTGTATATCTGAGGACTTAGCTATGTCTCGGATAAAGATGAAAAAAACAATTGATATCTGGAAATCTCTTAAAAGTGATTATGAAAAGGCAAATGTCCAGGAAGAGCTTCTATTGGCTGGAAAAATTTGGGACTATAGGTACACTGGCGGTACAATGGCTGAATATTCTAACAAATTTCGTATCCTTGTAGATGCACATGCTTGTGCAGGTGGGGTGTTTCCTCCTTTTCAACAGGCGGCATTGCTCATGAGGGGTCTCCCTCGTAGTATGAAAAGAGCATCTGACATGTTCAAACAAAAAGATAAAGCTAGCTGGACTTTACAGTTAGCCATCAATATTTCACTAGAGGAGGAAGCTACATCTAATATTCTCAATGTTGAGCAAGTAGAGGCTTTTAATTCAGACTTTGAGAGAAAAGGACAGTTTAATCAGCAAATAAATCAGTATAATCAGTTCAGACATTTTAATCAAGGAGGAAATAGACAATCCAACAATGCATGCTTTTATTGTAGTGAGAGAGGTCATGGATACAAATTTTGTCCTAAGCTTAAAAAAGCTAACGATACAGGTTTATACCGGCCAAGATGGCAACAAAGCTAGTTTTACAAAGGCTTCACGGGGACTACACCTCGTGGAAATGCACTATTTTCGGCTTCTTCGTCTCTCCAAGACGAGACTTTGACGATTTCTACGGAGGACGATACGGATCTCTTCGCTATGGCGGCTGCAATGGAGGGCGCGAAGGACCCCAGATGGATAATGGATACAGGAGCATCAGCCCACATGTGCTGGAACAAGGCCATCTTCAAAAATCCGAAAGCAACGCCGGAGAAAAATATTTATTATGCTTGTGGAATGAGTGTCCAAACTCGTGCTCTGGGTGATGTGTCCTTACTAGTTGATGTAGAAGGAAAAGCAATTGAAAGGACTCTTCACAATGTCTTATTTGTGCTTGACTTTAAGAAAAATCTGTTTTCTACGTCGTTGGTAGAGAGCAAAGGCTTTGAGGTTAATTTGAAAAATGGTCGGCAAGTTGTTAGCAAAAATGGCAAGGTTGCGGTTACAGGTACTAGAGATAGTAGCAAGATGTATCGCATGGATATGGCTAATACCAAGGAGAATGATGTTTTGTACTCCAGTGTTTTGCACTCAGATGAGTTGTGGCACAAAAGATTAGGCCATGTAAATTATGATAGTTTGAGGAAAATGGTCATTGATGGAAAAATAGAGGGTGTATCAATCACAGATGGGCCGTTCAAAACTTGCGATGGTTGCGCTTTAGGCAAAATCCACAGATTGCCATTTCCTAAGGAGTCTGAGCATCGGTCCACGAAACTTTTACAACAAATTCATTCGGATGTCTTTGGTCCGGCGAAGGTTCCATCTGCCGGAGGGATGAAATATATGGTCACCTTCAAAGATGATTTCTCCAGGTTTACAAAAGTTTACTTTATGAAAGACAAGAGTGAAGTGTTTGGTCACTTCAAACACTATAAAGCATGGGCTGAAAAACTTCATAATTCATCTATTTTACAGCTCAGATCGGACAATGGTGGTGAATATACATCGAAAGAATTTGAAACCTTTTTACTCGAGGAAGGCATTAGTCATCTATTGACTGTTCCATATTCACCGGAACAAAATGGGGTGTCGGAAAGACTGAATAGAACTCTCACGGAAAGCTCTAGGTCTATGCTCGCAGATAAAAATGTGGATCCGAAATTCTGGGCTGAGGCTCTAAATTGTACAGTTTATATTAAAAATAGGATAGGATCAAGATCGGTAGAAACAACTCCTTGCGAAATCTGGACAGGTAGCAAACCAGATGTTAGCCATTTCAAAGTCTTTGGTAGTCAATGCTTTATATTGGATACGTCTACAGATAGATGGAAAATGGAACCGAAGGGATTACCGGGTATTCTGTTAGGATATGATGATCACTCCAAAGGTTATAGAGTCTTTGTGTTTGAAAGGCAGAAAATAGTTGGCGCTAGAAACATCATTGTTAAGGATGAACTAGACTCCATAGATTTATTTCAAATGACAGAGCAACAAAAGCAACAAAAAGTACAGGAGTATGTCATCTTAGATTGCATGCAGGAAATTGTCCCGCAGATTCCACAAACTTCGGTAATGACTCCGGAGTCAGACTCTCTCCAAGTTCCTAACCAACTTCGGGTTCAGACGGACCAAGAGCAGTCAATACACACGGATCGCAACCAGCGCACTCAGCGCAATCAGCGCAATGCGCGGCATCCGACGATCTCAGCCTCAGAATTTCCGGGGGGAAGAAGATCAAGCAGTCGCCTGCAAGCAAGCTCTCACTTTGCCTACTCGGCAGTCTCGAGGAGCCCTTGACCATCCAAGAGGCCTTCTCATCACCAGAGCGGAATCACTGGATTGAGGCGGCAAACGACGAAATGAAGTCGATCATGGAGGCTCAAACATGTGAGCTCATGGACCTTCCTCCAAACCGAAAAGCGATCGGCAGCAAATGGGTATTCAAGGTGAAGCTAAATCCCGATAACACCATTGAACGCTATAAGGCCAGACTTGTGGCGAAGGGGTACAATCAAAAGGAAGGAATCGACTTTGAAGAAACTTTTTCTCCGGTTGTAAGATTTCCAACAGTTAGGATTTTGCTGTCCCTAGCTGCTATAGAAAATATGGAAATTCATCAGATGGATGTAAAAACGGCCTTTTTGCACGGAGAACTAGAAGAGACCATTTACATGCAGCAGCCTGAAAAGTATGTGGAACCAGGAAAAGAGCACTTAGTATGCAAGTTGCTAAAATCTTTGTACGGCCTAAAACAGGCCCCCAGACAGTGGAATATAAAGCTTGATGAATTCTTGACTAGTTTAGGATTTCAAAGGATAAGTTCTGATCACTCTGTCTGCGTTCTAAAGGGTGAAAATGGGATAGTGTATATAGCAGTATATGTAGATGATTTATTATTAATTAGCAAATCAATGGCTGAAATTAACAAAATCAAAACTGCTCTAAACTCACGGTTCGAGATGAAAGACCTCGGTGAGGCAAAATATATTTTGGGTATCCAGGTAGAGAGGGACAGAAATAAGAAAATTATAAAATTGACTCAAAAAGAGGCTATTGGAAACATGTTAGATGAGTACGGAATGCGGGGGGCAAAGGGATGTTTAACTCCAATGGAGTTTCAGCAGAAGTTAGAGGGAGAAGAGACAAAACCAGGTGTCATTGTTAGCGAGTATTTAGAGTCAAGGGAGAATGATCCTATGACAATAATACCTTATAGACAGATAGTGGGAAGCTTAATATATTTCATGAACTGTACCCGTCCTGACATTGCTGCAGCAGTCGGGGTACTGAGCAGGAGTCTAGAAAAATCCAAGAAAATCTGATCTTGATGCAGCAAAGAGAGTCTTAAGATATTTGGCAAGAACTAAAGATCTCAAACTCACTCTAAGCGGAGGAGAAGTCAAGCTGCAAACATGGAGTGATGCAAGCTATGGCAACATGCCAAGCCGGAAATCCACCACGGGATTCGTTCTACAAATTGGGAACGGTACTTGCTGTTGGAGCAGCAAACTTCAAAATATTACAGCATAGTCGACAATGGAGTCAGAATATATGGCAGCAAGCTCGGCCCTCAAAGAACTCTTATGGGTAAAATCCATGTTACAAGAACTAGGATACATGCAAGTTGGTCAACAGGTAATCTGGTGTGATAACCAGGCTGCCATTGCCATTGCTTCTAACCCGAGTCATCACTTCAAAAACAAGCACATGGATGTACGATTACACTTTGTAAGAGAAAAGGTGTTCTCTAGAGTGATTAAATTATGTTATTTGCCAGATGCAAAAATGATTGCTGATATGCTCTCTAAAGCCTTTCCTGCTCCTAAGCTGAAGTATTGTAGAGACGTAGTGGGATTAAGTGAATAGTTGAATTGATGCACTGCTATACTGACACTCTGCGATAATTCCACCATTGTGAGGTAGTGGGACTGGGTGACTTGCTAATTGCTATATTGCTATGCTGCGATGCTGCGCTAGTTTATCACCGCAGCTGCGCCGGGATACTGAGTCTAAAGCTTTAGGGGAGTGTTGTCTTTTTGGAAAGCTTTCAGTCTCAGAGCAGCGCAGCTGCTATACAGACAGAGCAGCGCAGCTGCTATACAACAGCGCAGCTGCTATACAGCAGAGCAGCTGCTATACAACAGAGCAGCTGCTATACAACAGAGCAGCTGCTATACAGCAGAGCAACAAAGCAGCTGCTATACAACAGAGCAGCTGCTATACAGCAGAGCAGCGCAGCAGCAGAGCAGCTGCTATACAGCAGAGCAGCGCAGCAACAGAGCAGCGCAGCAACAAAGTTTCAACACAGACAGGACAAGGCAACCATGATTATGTTTGATATGGTCCGTACGGACAACGCAACATCTAATATTATTAGATACGATTCTAGTCAACTTAGTGGGAACTCAGTGGTAACTTAGTGGGTAACTCAGTGGTAGCTTAGTGATAGCTCAGTGGTAGCTTAGTGATAGCTCAATGGTAGCTTGACAGATTAGTGGTAGCGTGGTGGTTTGATGTACCTCTCAAGTACAATGGTGTTGCCATTTCAACACAAGTATAAGACTTAGGACTCATAGCATATTATGTATCCAGACTTCCAAGTAGTAAAACTGCAGACAATTTTTGGGAAACTTCTGAGTATTATATCTTGAGTGTTGTCTGGTCAATTGTGCTATAACTTTGGGAGTTATTAGTGTTTATGCTACTCTATATTCTGATAGAGTTTTGTGAGGTTTGGATGCTTGTATAAGAATTGGTGAGCACTTAAGAACATCTATTTGGTAGGATTCTTGATAGTTTCTGAGAGTGTATCATGTCTACTTCTACTACTACTGCTGCTCCTCCACCTACACTGGTGGTTGTAGAACAACAGTATTCAATAGTTTACTCTGTGCGTTTTATGCGCATAGGACATCTATGGTTTATAGGAGTAGGACTGTGATCTGTACGGTCTAAATTCGCCCAATTATGAAAGGGAACCGGAACGGAGTCGATGAATATGGAGCTACAATATTGTAGTGTTGTGTATCTGATCGGCGTGATGTCTGATAACCAGATTGTTGGCTATCGTTATTGGTAAGGGGCGATAAATTACGAAATATCATTATCGGTAACTCTAACAGATAAATGTTCATATACTATCAACAGTATCCGAAAGCCACGATAACCATTGAGATGTTTTTTTTCATTTGAGGTATTGTGAGTTTACCGTCTGTGCATGAAGACGAAGAGATTCCTAGGTTTTATTTTTTTTTGCTGCAAAAATTTCAAGTTTTGATGTAAAATGTTAGACTTTTGTAGTTCTTATAAATTCATCCTCTATGATTCACGCTAATCAAGTGGAATTAACGAGTTGTTTGGTTGTTTTGTGCATTTATTTGATTTATTTTTGTTTATAATACATTGTAACACCTCAAATAATATTTATAAAGTGTTACTAACTTTTATGACAAATAAGCTAGTGGAATTTGAAAGTGCATGATTGGATTTTTTAAGTGTGTAGGAAATTTAATTTTAAAAATTAGTGGTTTGCTCAACTTGTGTGGCGGACACGTGTCAAGCCCCACGGCGAAGACCGTCTATGTGGGAATGGAATCACCACCAACGAAAGAGGAATCGGGATGCAAGCGAGAACTAAAAGTACGAACCGAATGCGCAAGACAAACAGTTGTTGGCATGAAAAGGTAGAAATCGGATAGGTTCGCCAAGAATCCCGAGCCGGTGTAAGCGTCTAGGGGAATTTAAGGACGAGAGTTGCGAGACTCGCATGTCTCGAGAGTCTGCACGATGGGGAAAATCCTCGCGGATTACAAATTCATATGTATAGAGGATGTTGGGATCCCACGAGGAAATACGCAACGCGCCGATAACAATAAGATCTTGACAAGGAAATTGACGCCCGCAAAGCAATTATGATGGCGACAAGAGAATTGGACACGGAAGGACAAGACGGCAAGTACAAGGGATTCCCAACCCGACGAGGAAATTACAACTGTTGCACGGGCACCAGGCAAGGATTGGCACCTAACGAGAGGAAGAACCGAAGTTGAATGACCATAAGGGACTCGGGCACAAAAAGGACTAAGACACGGGACCTCCTTGCAACCTTGCCAAAGTCATCCCTCTTTGTGCATCTACTAGGGGATGTCTTATAAATGTTGTCATGCGACTCTGATAAGTTTAGATCGGACATTAGATCATAGACCTACATTTATTTGTTGAAGTTTGATAGTACCACATAAGGGGAATACATGGTAAAAAATTCAACGGCGGATCCAACTACGTGAGGTCTTACCTTGGTAGCATTTGCACGTTGTGATAGTGTATGGTAAAAGGGATAAAAGCCTCACATTCCGCACAGTTTGTCGTACATGTTTGACAAAATAGGTGATAAAGTCGCATAGGCCACATTTGTGAAGTCACGAGATATGTTTTGGACATTTTACGTAAGGCTATTCAATTAAACTTCATTATGAAGTTTTTCCTCTAAAGAATAAGCTTTAATTCCACATCTTTATCATTTTATCTTCTTTCACCGAGAAGCGCATTGCTCAAGTTTAGACGTCTTTCACAAATCTATAAAACATACATTATAAAGTAAGAAGAAATGGAGGGATCTTAGAAAAAAAAAGTTATTCAAGGTCGTAAAGTAAAGGATGTTGGGGATGGAACTCTTTAATAGATACGATAGTCATTAAAGCTGACCTTATTGGCGGAGGAATACTTGTTATTCTTTGATCAACTTTATAAATATCGTAGAAAGGGGGTTCAACTTGTAAGAAGCCAACTCACTATGCTTTATGCGAGATAGTAAGGGTTTTTCCATAATATTTAGATCGGTGTTTAGTGGGATTTTAACGTTATACGGTAAATAGAGGGAAACATATATAATCCCTCTCTTTATTTTTCTAAGTATAAGGGATATGGGTTGAGCGAGACCTACAACCTTTTTAGAAAGAGGGTTAGAAGAGAGTGGGGTTTTTCTTCGGTTAGTGGTTTCACGGATACGGATTCAACTTTGAATACGGATTGATTGGCAAATAACTCCTGAATGGGAACCACTCGCCTCCTCCCTCATCATGAGGGATTGGAGCGTCAACGCCTCTTCAAATATTGATTCCACCTTTTAAAGGATGAGCACGAGTTTCCTTTCTTAACTTCGACACGTGTTAGTAGAGGCTCTTTCTCACCCACACTTCACTAAAATGGAGCCGCAACAAAGACTTTCAGATCCCCTCTACCATTTGTAAGAATGCACGCGAAGGCCCCATAACTCGTGACACCTTCCGTGCAGCATTACCCATTAAAGTTACAACTCTCTCTCTCTCTCTCTTGTGTGTGAAAACCCTCACAGAGGTCCCTTCAGCGTGATGTGAAGGCCTAAGACCAACGCAAAATTCCCGTGGAATCCCATATTCTTTTCCGTACGCTTCCGCTGTGACTAAGGAGGTGTGCCCATGTAACCGTAATTTGATGTAGCACTTTGTATTCTAGTGAAGATTCTCCGTACCACTTTGCAAAGCGTTCAAATGTGCGAAAATGAAATCGTTACTTTGAAATGAGACGGTTCTCTTAGGGGGTGTCTCCATGTAATTGATACTTTGAAGTAGTATTTTGGACTTTAGTGAAGATTTTATTTACTATGGTGAAGAGCGTCCCAATGTGCGAAAACGAAATCGGATCTTTGGAATGTGACGGTTGTAGACGTGGTTACAACTTATGACGACTGAAGACGACTACGGAACTTACGACGATTGGTGACGTCAACAAAATCAACGACAATTGTAGATGTCTAGTTTTTTGTGGTATTGTAGATGTTTAGGGTTTTGTGACATTGTGACGTCGTGCTCAAATCTGACGACGTCGACGCGACTGATTGAACAACTTTCCGCCATGGTTTCGTGGTTTCGTTTTTTCGACTTTTCTCCCTCACTTGCTGTTGAAATTAATGTATTTTCTAGGTCTGTATTGGAAAAATAAATAACATCTCATATTTAGATACGTGTCTAAGTCTATAGCTATTACTCTTTTAAATCTAACCAAGTCTTCATAAATTTGGGAAACACTAAGTCAGATTTATAAGAGTGAGACTATACAGAGGCAGCAGTTAGTAAAACAAGAAATAGAGGCATATGTTTATAAAGGCGGTAACATGATAGAGTTTTGCAATGATATTGCTGCAGCTTGCTAGTGCGGGATATGTAGAATCTGAGGAGAGAAAGATTAATACACTACTCATGAAACTCCCAGATGAGTACGAAAACATCATTAATCGTATGCAGGCAATGGGTGGCTCCTCATGGACTTGGAGCTTTACCGTGGGGATAATTCTTGTGAGGGAAAGCACTTTGGAGCTTCGTAGGGGAAGTGACAGGGTGAATGCATTTACAACTGGTGGTGATTGGCGGAAGCGTGATGAGAGGAACGGCGGTGACGAGCGGAAGCGTGATGAGAGGAAGAAAGACGAAGGTAAACCTTATCGGAACTTTGGTGGAAAGAGAGGGAGAGGAAAAGAAAGGGGAGCTTTGAAAAAGGGTGTTTGCTTCTTTTGTAGGGAACCGGGTCATTATATGGAGGAATGCCCTTGTTTGGAAGAACTTAGAAGTTGGAATGTGGATGAGGAGGAAGAAAGGGAAGAGCAGAAAGAGGATAAAGAAATCTTAGAGCTTCTCCACATTGGTAGAATGGAGAAGAGAGAAAAGTACACAGAAATTCCACGAAAGCAACAGTGTGTTTTTGGAGGTATAAGGGAAGTAAAGGGAAGGGAGGTACTTAAAGGAGTTAGACATGATGTGGATGTCAAAGAGTATAGAAAGTCAGATCTAGAATCTATAATTGAAAAAGGGAAAAATAAAAATAATGAGGATAATTTAATAGATATTTTGGAAACAGAAAACTGGTCGAAAAGGGAGACTTCAACGGCTTTCGAGGAAAGGGGAGAAGTAAATATAGAGGGAGTTTTAAAATATAGGGGAGAAGAGGAATATTTAATGAAAGGTTTAGGGGAGGAGAAATATGTATTGGGCATAAAAATAGAAAGTGATAGCGGAAAGAATTCCATGGGAGAGAGTGAGGAAAGTTCAGAAAATGGGGTGAGTATCATGGATAAAAATATGAGTACGGAAGACGTAGATCTTATGAGGAACTTAGTGGGGACAATTGTTTTTTGGGAAAATTTGGGGGGTAATGGGTTTGACATCACTAATGGGAGTGATGGCATTTATAAAGGTGTGCCTGTAAGAGGGTTACCATCTTGGTGTGTGTTGCATATTAGAGATGGGGTTGGCTGTTTGAATTGCAAGAGGGAAATTGGATTTAGTGTGGATGGAAAAGAAATGAGGTGGATAAAGTATTTTCTCGGATTTATGAAAAATGGCATGCAAAATAAAATGTGTGATGTAATTATTATTTCGGTTCATCTAATACACTTCTTTAAATACAAGGGTATTCACTTAGAGTTTTATGAGGAGAAAAGAAAGAAGAAAAAGAAAAAGAAAAAAAAAAGTTTGTGTTTAGTGGGAGTTGAAAAGAAAGTAGACTAGAAAATAAGGGGAGTGTTGAAATAAATGTATTTTCTAAGTTTGTATTGGAAAAATAAATAGAGTGTTGAAAAGAGGTGACTAATAGTTCACTTCTATATTTTAGTTAGAATGTAAAGAGAGAGAAAGAGAGAGTGTTGAAAAGAGGTGACTAATAGTTCACTTTCTAAATTTTAGTTAGAATGTAAAGAGAGAAAGAGAGGACCAAAGGCACGCCATGGTTGCCGCATCATTTAGAAGGAGGCAGAATGAATTAGAAAGTATTTTACTAATTTTAGCAAAATACTGCCGCTGGCCGGATTTGAACCGGGGTCTGTATGCTACTAATTAGTCTAACGTCTTATCCATTAAGTCACTAACGAAACAATACACATGGAACTTTTCACGCATATTTACCTATTGATTCAAAGGACTAATTCGCAGCACACTAACGAAAACGCGAATTAATCAATTCATGCATGGAAGCGAATCGAAGCCGTATAAATACAACTGATCGGACGGCCACCATTACAGCCGCCACACGCAATAAGCTTTCGGCGGCCTTTGGGGATAGCGTCACGCGGTGCCACGTGGAGCCACATTATTTGACACCGGAGAAGATGGGAGGAGGAACCATGGCTCCCGATTTGGCACATGTCACCTTGTAGACCATGTCGTACAATGACCGTACAATAAGTACATCGCCCATCGTACCTTCTTGTACTATATAGTGTTCCTATTGGACTAGGGTTTAGTAGTAGGTAATCATGAGTAGGCAGACTAAGACTTAGTGATATTTCGGTACCTCTCTCTAAGAGAGCTTGTAACTATAATGGTCATCTTTGACCAACCATAACTTAATGCTCGGGTGAGCAAATTCAGTGATTCTTTTTGTTGCGGACTCACGTGAGTCTAGGCTACACAGGGGTGTAGTCGGTCAGAGGTTTTTGCGTGCCAGGGTGGCACTTATTCAGTGGGAAAGTCAAAGTGGGGAATATTGTCCAAAACACATATTCAAGCTTTGCATTCTGTGGTGGAACTGAGCACACAGAAGGTCTTATCTTCACAGGGGTGAAGTTATATTGGGGTTCTGATTGTCAAGGGATCATTCATTTGGGTTTATATCAACTTGGAGTCGGCACTATCTAGATTAGCTTCTTTTGGATCTGCGAATTCTGTGGGCAATGGAGCCCATAGAATTTCAATGAAAACGTTCATAAAGGTAGTCAAAAGAATCATTTTTCAAAGATATTTAATTTCATAGCAGTGTTGTAGTGTCTCATTCTAAAAAATGTGAGATAAAAACGATTGTGTGAGAGGGAGAGGGGAGAAATGATGATGGTGTAAGATTATGGAAAGGTCCCATGAATGAAAGTGGAGGTCCAAGACCTTTGCAAGTTTTTTTTTCGTACATGCGCGTCACGGGCAAGGAGAAAACTAGCGAGTAGTCTCCCTCGTCCTAAATTTTTTCCACTCATGAGGTGTGTGCGTCGATCGTTTTTCATTCATTGTTTGGGTGATACTTTAAATTAATCACCTCGGATTCCTTTGCCCAAGGTCGAAAAGAGGAAAACAACCAAATTAGTTTACAAAATGTCAAACATGCTGCCTATTTGGGAAGTTGGTGTCTTATTGCCTCCACTTTGTTTCCCGTTTCTTGGCTGGGGACACCCCCGTTCTAGCTACTGTTATCCCCCGGGTTTCAGACGGTGTGTTTGCCTTCCAGCGATCTCTATTGGACGCGTCACGTTCTCTTCCTCCCCATGCCCTAGTGGATGTGCCAATTTTCTCCACCATTGTTACAAAATCTGTTGAGCGTGTTCAGGAATCAATTTCTGATCGGGTCGTCGCCGCCATTAAATCTGACCTTCTCAAGGCGCTTCCCTCCGATTCTTCGCGTGCCCGTCTTCTCTCTTGTGGCGGACTTGGTTATGGGTCTTGGCTTTTCGCTACACCGATTTTGTCCACTCTCCGATTCTCACCGGCTCAATTCACCACCGCCCTCCGGTTTCGCCTTGGCCTCCCCCATCCTCCTTTACTTGGCTCTCTTGTTTGTGCATGTGGTCGCGTCTTGGGGGCCGATGGTGTCAATTTGTTTCGTTTCTCCCATGGGGGAGATTTGATCCAGGCGCACGACACTATTCGCGATGCCGTTGCGACTATCGCTTTAGAGGGGGGTTTTTGCGTGCGTCGGGAAGTTTCTCATATTATTCCCAAGCGTCGGATCGATGTTGTTCTGCTTGACGGTGCCCGTCGCATCTTCGGTGATATTGTTTTGGGGAACCCTACTTCAGATACAGTTGTTGGTCAAGCGGCTCCACATGTTGGGGTGACGGCTCGTGATGCCGCTAAGGCGAAGGAGCGTGATTATGCCCACTGGGACCCTATGGATGACTTTAATCCGATGGCGGTCGAGATCTTTGGTTGTCTGGGTGTTGCAATGGATGAGTTTCTCCGTACTTGCGCTCGACGTGCTTTCGAGCGCCGAGGACCAGGGAGCCCTCCTCCTTCGGTCCTTACATCTTTTTATTGTCAACGCTTATCTGTGGCTTTACAACGAGTGCAAGCTTCTATTCTCCTCCGATCGGCTGTTGCGGCTATGGATCGCCGCCGGGTTCCAAAACTCCCTCAATGTGTTCCCCCAGGGTGGGGGGACTTACGGGGTTGCTTTTCGTAATTATTTAATTAGGTTGGGGTTGGGGTTGTAGTTCTGGCTTTGTCAATTGTCGTGCTTTTCATTTTGAGTTTGGGTGCTTTTATTTTCCTGGTTGTTGTTTTCTTTTTGTTTTTGTTTTTGTTGTGCTGTTATTTTATTCCCCTGCTGTTAGTTTTTCAGTTTCGGCCATGCCACCACTTTTGTACCCCCGGACTCAGATGGTTTACCATCGTGCATTTTAATATATTCTGCGTTTTTCTACATTTAAGTATCGAATTGACATTTACTGGAATGTTGTAAAATAATTCTTTTCGTATAGCTAAAGTTTTTCTTGTTGAGGACTGAGTTGTGGGGGAAACCACAAAAAGAAGTCAACACTTTAATACATGAAGATGCCCCCTTAGACTTTGCAATCCCATCTGTTACAACTAGCAAGCGCCGACTCAAAAGCTTAGAGGCTTCCCTCATAGTCGTGGATATGTGGAGTCCCCGGAATGCGTTAACTTGTCCAGTCTTGTGAATTGCTGTTTTTTATATGTCAGTCGACGTTTGCAAGCGCGACACTTATTCAACCGGTTGTGACAATATTTAGTAAGTTATTCGACGGATTGATCGTCAAATTTAATTTCAACAGTATGTAAATTGTACTAACTTCTAATTAAAATGTATAATTTCTGACAAGCTACCGCAAGTGAAATTGTCCCTGCAATTAACAATCCCCTAAGAGTAATAATAAGAAAAACAATAACAATAATATCAACAATAATAGTTGGAACAAATAAATACCTTATTACAAATAACTTCGGTTCACACGAGACAATTCACACATCAACCTGTCACAGTGATATCACAACCATCACAACCATCTACTATGTCACGTCATCATCCACAGTGCGTTTACCGACATGGTTTACCATGCAACCACAGATGGGACAACAGCGTCTGATATTGAAAAATAATATATCCATTACAATTTTTGTATCGGTCCTTTCCAACATCCAGACCCTTCGGCTGTACAAATACCTCCCCTTCAACAAATCCACACCAATTTGCCTCCACCAAATTAATCTCTTTTGTTAAGTAAACATACACCATCTCCACACTCTCAAACTGTGCCTGACCACACCTGTAATGTCCCTTCTCTCCTCTCCTCTCCCCTCTCCCCTCTCCTTTCCTCTCTTCTCCTCCCCTCCCTCCTAGCCTCCCCTCTCCTCTCCTCTCCCCTCTCCTTTCCTCTACTCTCCTCCCCTCTCCCTTCTCCTTTCCTTTCATCTCCTCCACTCCCTCCTCTCCTCTCCCCTCTTCTCCCCCTTCTCTTTTCTCCTCCTCTCCTCTCCTCCTGTATTTTGATAGTCAAATTAGATAATTCAGTAAAACCTATTTACTACAATCTCTTTACTAGACCTAAAAATATTCCCCTCCACTGTCCTACATACATGGAAAATTAAATCTATAGTAAAAACCCCATCTACATCTACCATAAAATCCAAAGATTCAATTGTTACAGTCATACAGATAATACATCTAGAGGCTTTTTTTAAGGTTTTCCAAAGTTTTTTTGAGATTTTTCTTTGTCCGGAGAACTTTCAGGGTTCGATGATACTTCATCTTTCTTCTTTCTACCAGAGAAGCATAAAGACTCGTGTCTACATCCTTCAGAGAAATAAGTATCAGTTTCAGTATCAGCTGCCCAGCTATTAGTCACAGTGATGATGACAGCTAAAAGGGAAGAAAAGGGGGAACGTGATGTCATGATCACCATGACGTCATATGATGTATCCGAGATGGAAAAGAAACAAAAAAAATGATTTGAGGAACAATAATTCGCTACTGCATTCGGCAATACTGAGGCTCCGTTTTCAAGATTTCAATCTCTCGATTTAGACGCTGCAATTCACAAAGAACCTCAGACCGGTCAAAAGACTACAAAACAGTTTCACCTCTAATGTGTCTGCTTCATCACAAAATTATAATACTACGGTACACTGCCCATTGAAATCAGAGATAAACCACTCTTATTTTGGCAAGCGTGTTTTATAGACTCTAAATCATAAATTAGCGTTTATTAGTTACATGGTCCGTAATGGGCCAAGTGGAAGAATATAATTTAGTGTAGTCAATTCTAATTCAAAGTTATCGCTAACTCTAATAGCAAGGGTGGTGTACTGGATCTTAAATAAGAGACCAAACCAAATACAGAAGGAAAGCAAAAAAAAGGTAAAGAAAGGGCAGCAAAGTCTGGAGTGTTATCAACACCAATGCAGGTTTTGCCTAATCCCAAGTTTTCTTACCTCCACTGTATCTACGGAACGCAACAATTTCAACTTCTCCTCTGACCTCATAGGTAACAAATTCGCCAACTGCTCACATCATCCAGCCACCCCTCAACCCTGTCAAACTAACAACAAAAAATTGCTAATCTACGAATAAAATAAAAAAAACAAAAACGTACTATTCTAAAGTAACAACAAGGACTTGGTAATGCAAAAAACAAACAAAAACTTGTCAATGTAAACAGACAACAAAAACGTCGGACGAAGAATCACTCATACAATCTAAGCGAACAAGGAAACTTTCAAACCGCTAACCATCTAGACGATTCAAGCAAATCTAAACAATACTACAAATGCAGTATTCCCACTGAAATTCAATAAAAAAACATGGAGAACTCTTGCATACTTGATTTTTGTTTCAGCGACAAGAAATCTTTGACTTCAAATGACACCTTCAGAAGCATGCAGCTGACATCGGGACATGATGTCATACTCCATACATGACAAATTGCACAAATTAGCATTTATAGTATGTATAGAGAGTTTTTTTTTATTTTCGAGGTCGCTTTTGCATTCATGGTAAAACAACCATCACTACACTCCATAACTGGCAAACCGAATCATTCCAACTGCAAACAGCAGAATTTGTTGTTTTTATTCTATTTGTATGACACAGAATCTGCAGTCATTGACGATGACATTTAGTGTGAATAACGCAAAAGCTTGCTCACATAAACCAACACCAAAAAATGTGCTAATCCAAACAAACGACAACTTCTTGATAATTTAAATAAACAACAAAACTCTGGGGTTACTAACCACCCACAAAATTTAAATATACGAAAACTTGCCAATCTAAACAAACAACAAAAAATTCCAAACCAGTAACCATCCATGCAGTCCAACAGTTTCTAACTCACCCAGAAGCTCAACCTCTCTGGCTGTGTGCATGCAGGCATGTCCCCCGCCTGTCTCAACATATCGGCCAGACGTCCCTGTCGCCCTGCAAAACTCTTCCCCTTTCATCCGTCAGACACTTAGTTTCTTGCATGCTTTTACTCACCAGAATACTTCAACACTTAACACCGCCCATCGCTATTAAAGTTAGTGGACCATTAGCGTTACCACTTTATTATAATTAGCTACACTAAATTATGTTTGCAATGTGGCTTACTGAGGGAAACTTACTTACATAGTAATATTAACACTAATTTTTGATCTCCGGTCAAAAAAACACTGACTGGGATTAGAGTTGTTAACACTAGTAGCGGTGCACGGTGCAGTCTCTTACACACTGTTACTGGGCAGAATACTTAAGCACAGCTGCCTCACAGGTGAAGAAAAGAGCAGCCATAACAGCTTTCTCCACACACACCAGAAACAGAAACCGTTCATTAAACATAATGTATCCCTTCCCCTCTCTCAAGTGTAAAAAGCCCTTCAACACCCTCAAGAAAACCTAAAAAACTGAGTGTTTGCCAATCCCCCCAGACCTACCACTTCGTGAATTCTCCTGTGCCTGAGCCATTCGAGTTCGTGCCAGGTCACTGGCTAGAGTAGCAAGTGCTTGGACCTGCAAAACCGCCAAAATCACTCTCGTTACATCAAGTTTTTTATCTCTTCTCTTGTTCTCCTTTCCTTGAGCCATAGAACAAACATACGTTTGAACTGTACACACAGTACAAACTATTGACGAGTACATAAAGTGCGTACTTTAAACTGACGAGAAAAACAAAAAAACCAACACCACCGTGGCACTACCATACAAGTTTACAATTTTGTGGCCTCTCCATGTGATGTCCGTTTTGGAAGAGGCATTGGGAAGGGACACAGAAAAAAAAAAGGCAGTAGACTGATGAGATATGATGAAAGGAAACAAATAGAAGGTCATATCATGCCAAAATTGGTATTTTGACTACAACAGCTTACGTTACTTTGTACTGTACATCCTTCACACAATACGAAAAAAAAAGTACAAAGGTACGCAAACTTTGTCCTATGATTTGATATGTGAAGCCAAGGCTGGCCCTCACCTGTGCTGCGTCCGATGAGCCCGCCTCCACTTGATTATCCTCAAGCCACTCCACTTGTCCAACACGGTATCTGAAATCCATAGACTAGTACCATGTTGTAAGATTCAGTTCAGTTTGCTCAGTTCAGTTCTGTAGTTCAGTTCAGTTCAGATCTGAAATGTGAGACAAGATTCAGGCGAATCTGCATTTTACGGTTTCAGTTTTGTATCAGAAGATTCAAATTCGTAGCTTGTGCACACCGAAGCCTTTTTCACAAACGTGACAGACGGACGTCGAAGAGTGCTTGAATTTCCATGCACCACCAATTTTTTCCCAAAAATTTCATCAGAACTACTATTGCAAGAAACACCTCCAAGTATAATTTGTGAATATTTCTGAAACAAGACAACGGTAACCCAAAAAGTTGATGTCGGTATAAAAGCATCACACAACTCCTTGTCGCGACTTTTTTTATTTTATTTTTTTTAATTTCCCGGCTACCATATAATCCTTCCGTTGGCAGCCATGATTTGCGCTTAAAATGATGATGTATTTGTGCACGGTGTCACGTAGACATTTAGAAATTGGAAAAGCTGATGAACATTTGGTGTGAAACGTTTTCCTGTTCCAACAATTTCCCGAAAACTATCGGAAAGCGGAAAAAGTGGCAAAGCCTTCCATGTGCATAACCCATCAAACTCAGTTCTGCATCGTAGGATTAGGATTTAGTTTTATCCTGTAAGACTCCGATTCAGTTTAGTATATACGCTGCTATCCCTTCACAGTTACATTTAAAAACCTCTGTTCTGCCTGCCACCATTCCAGTGAAGCATGCGAATTGTCATTTTCGCGCCATGTTTTGAGTGAATTTTTTAATTCCATTATAATGATAAGAAGCAAACGCACTTTATCCCTCTCTTTCTCCACTCACCCATCTTGCTCCCAACTTCCCACAATGCGACATCGACGACGTCCCTCAATCTGCAAGAACCAAACATCAATAAGTTGATCACATAGTAAGTTGATTTACTAAGTAAGTTGATCAGTAAGTTGTTACTTAGTAACATCAGTAAGTTGATTACTAACTACCTTACAATCTTAAAACATGTACTATCAATTGATTTGTCTCTCTCCCTTTCCGCCATACATATTCCACATGCTCCAGCCAAAATGTTTACAAAAAACAAAAACAATAACATATATACATATATATATATACATATATATATATACATATATATATTTACTGATATATACCAATCTCTCTCTCATCTTAGAAACAAAATATTATCCTCATTTCTCCTCCAATCTCACCTCCAGGTAAAAGCGTCCATCTGGGAGTGGTTCGCACCTGCCCTCCCCCTCCCAAGGAAACGTCAAAAAACAACAAAAGAGTGGAACTCCAAAGGCAGCATGGATGCCATGTCAGCACAGCGACAGGACAGCCTGGCACCTGCAACTCACTCGCAAATCTCCACCTCACATGCCACGTCAGCAGGCTTCCGAGTAACACTGTCAATGCCCACCTGCAGACAGACACGTAGCAGAAAGGAAACAAACTGTGAATCACTATTAGAGTAAAGAATTTATTAGCTCGCAGTCATCAATTTTCATACAGTTCCAAAAGACATGGCTGTTTTAGAAACTGTTTACAGAATCAGAGTTAAGGGAAAAGCAATCAGTGTTATTAACGCTATTTTGTGGACAGAGGGCAAAAAAAAACTAACGATTCTAATAATTCACGGTGTATTATGCATGCCATTTGGCGTTAAACCTATTTTACTATCTTCGTGCTTAAATTATACACACAAAACTGCATTTTTGATCTATGGTTCACAGGTTTGAACCCTTTAGTTATGTTATTCACAAAGGGTCGGTACAGGTTCAAGCGTGTCAAAAGTCATACCCACTAGACCATGAAAAACAGATATGTATTGTTTTAAAGTCCTTGTTTTATTGTGATTAACTCATTTAACAATCATGTTTTGTGAATGTTTCATGATTATTTGGTTAGGTAATACAGGTAGCTGATAGCATTAGAAAACCATAAGTATGAAGACTGTTTTAGTGTTGATAACACCAATTCTGGAACAAAAGACGCGCACAATTCTGAATCACTCTACAAATTAGTTTTAAGGAACAGATGACTAGTGTTATCAACACTATTTTATGTCCATAGTCAACCGAATTACAGAATCAAATTAGCGTTATTTACGCTAATAGCGATTCATGGTGAATTGTGGCTTTAGATCGCCCAATTTAGCTATCCTGAAAACAAGATTAGCCTGTTTTATGTTAAGAGTTATTTTCATAACTGCGTGTGTTCTACAGTGACCGACGTATTGAACAGAGGAGAGTCAAATCAATTTTCTTGCATTTTACATCAACAAATTGACTAATAAATACTAAGAACCATACCAAATTTGATGGCAATAATAGCTTGAGACCATTCTTAGGGTAGAATCAGCAAGAAAGACACTTAGATTGCCAAACTTGCGATACACAATATGGTAATTGAATAAGATATATCTCTGCCCAGCACTGATTCTAACATGGTACATGGCGTTATATAGTTAAAGACCCCTACCATTCCCATCTTGTGATCTCCCTCCATACAGCGTCGAACCATGAGTCGATATCGAGGTTCAAAGATGTTCAGAGCCATCTTCTGACCAGGCAGTACGACGTCCATCACAAACATAGGTAAGATCTGCAAAAAATACAGACAAATATGACAAAAATGATTAATGGCATACCTATCTCATCTGATAGGTGTTTCGTTTCCTATCTGCTTTGTAGCTGTGTGAGCGATGCTATACATTACTACAATCATTACTACAAATCTACATTATAAAACAAAGGATTCTTTTCACTTGAAATTATCTTTTCCAGAAAAAATACTCGATCTGCTAAGACCTTTGCATTCCACCCTTGGCCAATTGGTCGAGATCATTTGAAATCTATACCACCCATCGCTATTAAACTAAGTGCACTATTAGCGTTAACACTATTAGAATTAGCTACTCTAATAATATTTCAGCACGGTTAACTAGAAGATTTATTAAAGCTATTTTATGATTTTGAGTCAAACAAAGACACACTCAAATGAAAGTGATTGACTGTAACAGCAATGGGCAGTGTACGCAATCATTTTTGCCTCAAAACAGCGAAGGAAAACAATGACTAGTGAAAACACGACTGCTCTTACCTCTCTTCCTGAGAGAGGGACGCCCTCCATCTCCGTCTTACGCTCTGCATATTCTTCAGGAAAATACCTCTCCAAAATATTCTGCAAAGTCACACTGTTGCCCAAAAATTTGCGAAGACACTCGAGCGTGTTAGAAGTTAACACGTTTCACAAAAGCTGAAGAAAAAAAGGCACAATCAATGGTCCAAATACACAAACCGGACTTACTAGCGAGTAATATGAAGTTGATGTATCAACAAGTCTATGTAAGAGTAGCAATTGTGCTTGACATCCTTTCAAAGATCACCCAAGAGGAATTCCTAAAGTCAGGCTCAATAACACTTTCTACACTACCTAAACCGAGCAGGTGTACTAATCAAATAGGAATTCGCGTCTACAGAATTGTAGAACTACTTGCGGTTTATGATCTGCAGAAAAACAAAAGTAAAAGTTGACAAAAGACAGGTAAAATAACTGTCCCAACAACTCTGAGAAGCACTTCTACACAATCTCTTTTTCACAAAAAGGTTACTTTTCTCTATCCTTCAAACTAACAGATAGAAAATGCTTGCCAGCTTTCTTCATGGCAGCTCTATAGTAACTTCACTGGAAGCAGTTTGAAAATCCACGATAGATTTAATACGCTCAACAGGACACTTAAAACAACATTGCTATCCTTCTCAAATATTAATGTAGCTAAAGCAGTGCCCAAGCCATACCACAGAAATGCTATTATCTCCTCAGAATGATTATGAAGTCCAAAGGACATTCGCCATAAACAAATTCTAAACGCCACAAATTCTACTTTGTTACACTATTTTATTTTAACTGCAGTCAATAATTTTGACCTGACAAAGCACAGGTAAGAGCTCCATACTAATTTCCCTACCTCCTCACTTCCAGACACCTGCCATAATTCCACCCTCTCAGGCCATTATGATAACCTCATGAACTCCTATCCAACATAATTATGGATAGTGTCTGTCGAGTAGAATAATATTGTCTTCCCTTCTACTTCCCACTAACCAATCCTCCAACGTACATCACTGTAAAATGTGCGCTTCAATGATCTAATATTTCACATGCCTCGTGTCGTCACTCCGGCAAGTCCCACACTATTAGAGTAATTACACATGCAATACTGGGGCTTATGGGCCAGTAATCACAGTACTCGTACAGAGGAATGTGTAAATTATACATTTCTCTGTATGATTACTGACCAGTAACGCTAGTGATCGCATGTGCGTAAAAAATAACCCTATATATCTGAACAGCCTGACGAGTGAATGACTGGATAGCAAACACAATCCTCTGACCTAACAGTTTAAACTGACGTAGGTCAGTTGACAATTAAGCTGAGAAGTGTACTAAAGAACTAACGGTTCCTTCTTTTACATTAATACGCTGGATAATTGCGATACCAAAAACTTTTCAAGCTTTCCTTTCCTTGCACCTTATAGGATTAACTGCACGTACATGATTACTGGCATTACTGACCAGTAATAACAGAATTTGTATGAAAAAAAAATCAAACATTTTTCTGTACGATTGACGCGATTACTGACCAGTAGCGCCAGTAATCGCATGTGTAATTACCATATGAACACCGACTAGCACAACGCCAAAGTTCCAAAAGCCCCCCTACCATGCAAAAGCTGGATAAGAAGATCTTTCTATAAGAACTTCAAATTATGATGACAACGGCCTCAGAAAAAGGCTCAACGGCTTTCTGTGTTTGACAACAAGTTATATCACATAGTGGCGATACAACCAATTATGTTTTAGTTGCTGGTGCGAAACATCAACATCTATCGATCGACATCCACAAGAAGTCTAAAAAATGGAGCAAGCAAATTCCTAGTGTCAAACAACCACTGTACTTCAGTAGGCATACCACCATAAATCAAGGTCCAGAATGGCCAGATTTTGAGCCCATATTGTTCTAAAATAATGCTCGTTAAACCTTCCTACTCGATGCTCGTCAACATGCTCGTCTCTCTTGTCGCTCTCTAAACATTTTTCCTAAAATTGAAAGTCGAAAAAATTGAAAAAAGTCGTCTCCCTTGACACAATTATCGGGTGTACGGTCAAGCTGTAAGAGACAGACGAATTATCTACCTGAGAAACAACTTCCTATCCATAGAGTGCATCTCTTCTGTATTCAAACACTTACCATGGCAAAACCATTTCAATTTCTCAATTTTAAAACAGGTCCTTTTACAGCTCTAACTGTAATGCTGACAACTGAATTGTCCCTAGATCATCCATTGATAGACATCAACAAGGCATATCTATTAACAACCTCTCTACTCCTGAGCAAAAGAGACTAGTTCCAAAAGATTATGTATGAGGAAGACATATAATTCCCACTGCATGCCTTACTTGAACACCTGACTAAAGAGATGTCTTACGAACATCTCAATTCTGGGAAGTTGTTATCAACCTGACAGTTAAATGACCTTAAGAAAATGGTATCCTGAATGCTCTTCCCAAATAATCCGGTTTTCAAGTAATTATCCAGTCCTTACTCACCTGACAGGGTAGCTCTTAGCGCTCACGAAAAGCACTACGCGGCACACAGGGCATTTGTTACCTGCACATCCAAAATTTCCTCTATCCTGTCAGGTTCCCCTCGCTCTATTTCCCGTTTTTCAACAAAGCATACACGGTTTCCACAAAATTGCTAGGACAAAAAAACCATGGTTGAAGAAAACACTCACTGTGATCGAGGGCTCGAACAAGACAAGCACGGCAAAAAGTATGACCTGCATTCATGAAAGAATTGAAAGGTCTAATCATCCAGTAAGTAAGTTAACAATAAAATATACTCTTTTCCTGCAACCTAAGAGATAACCTCTCTCAAGTAGCAGTCTACGTAGAACAAGCCTCCAGAGTTACTCTAAACTCCACAACTTCGAGGAAGTCGAAATATGATCATAGCAACAAGGTGGATAATTATACACGCACCACATGGAGTGGTCACAGGACTGTAGAGCAACTTCAAGCAGAGAGAGCATTCCAACTCGTCTAGCTGTGAAAACTTTCCCCTGCGTTTGAGTCGGTTGGACGGAGTGCCTCCCTCCCGTTCGTCCTCAGCATCAAGGGCTTTGAGTCCCTCCTGGAGAAGCTTGCTGCCATGCCCATTTCCACACATGAATCATGACCTAATTCTTCTCAACCAGCTTATCACCTGCCCTTCACCAATTGCCCTTCATCAATTGCCTTTCATCAATTGCCTTTCATCAATTGCTCTACATGAAACATCCTCTCCAACCAAACCATCTCTACCAGCTTTTCCCTTGATATTAAAGACTGGATCTAAATTACTTCAACTTCAACTAAAATAAGACAAATACCTGCTGTATATGACTCAGGAACAAAAAAAGAAATTCCCAGAGAACACTTCCCTCCTTTCCAGCAAACCCAGAACAAAAGAGCAAACAGCCCTCAAAAGTACACTGCTCAGCCCTCCTAATACTAATTAACTCTTATTTGGTTGCAGTTTTATATTTCACCAAACAATCACTCGACATTGATAAAAACACTACTTAAAGGTAGCGGACTAGAATCCATGACGTCTCCCTAGACGAAATTATAATTAAGCATTCTAATTCAACATCTACACAACAAAATCCCTTACACAAACAGCAATGGGCGGTGTACCACAACTCTACAAAGCCCTGTGAATAGGAGCTCACTTGGTGGGATCAAGATCGAGTCCTTCGAAATATGCATTCCTTGCAGCATCATATTGCTCCATCTGCCGTCCATCAAACCCATATCATTTTCATAGATGCAGCATTTTCCTTTTTCTCCTCCAACTATTGACATGGTACGTTTCAACCCAAACTATTCCTTATTGCCAGTAGTAAACCTCCTGACATCTCCAAACCATAGTTCCAATGAGCAAAAAAAATTGGAAGTGCTATGTGTGGTTACCTTGTAACACACAAATAGTATGAAGTAACCAAATGTAACGGAATATAGTACGCATATAGTATGAGGTTACCATATCAATTACCAACTAATTTAGCGCATTTGAACTATGCTCCAAATTCCCTCCCACCTGATGGAGAGCACATGCTCGACGATAATGCGCCTTCGGCCATCCTCTCACAAGCTTCAGGAGTTTCTCTGCGTCCCGTACCGCCAGCTGTCACACCGACCATACCCAAACATGCCAGTGAATCACCGCAAAATCACGCAGGTAGAATTACCCGCACAAACTTTAACGGAAAACCAGAAATGTTGCCCTTCTACTGCTATTCCCTTTAGTTCCTCCTACAATAATTCCTCCTACAGTTAATATCTCCTACAAACCATTACTCTCCAAACATTTAATCTCACCTGTGCCAAAGCCATGGGGTCGAGGCCGTAAAGAGCACTTCTCTCTGACTGTGCCGCCGGTATCTCTCGAAGCCGTTTGCTCAAACTGCCATCCCACCTCTCACATGGCATAAGCTCCTCTCTCATCTTACTTTGCTGCACACTCTACTCCTGCTTTCTCTTCCTTTCCCTCTCCTCTGTTTTCCTCTCTTTGCTTCTCTCGTTTTCTCCCCTCTCTTTCTCTCTCATATCTCTTCAGTTTCTCCCCCAATAATCCTCGCCCAGATACTCACCTGCAGAAAGCTGCACACCGATTACTCAGCAACAGAAAGAGAAGAGATGACGGAGTCGTCATCGCTCGGGAGTACACATTAATAGCCTGCGACGTGTCGCCCATAGATTGGTCAAAACCTCAGACATCACCAAGGAAACCAGAAATCTTAACCTTAAGCATCTTCACACAGCAAACACAAAATACTGCAGTACCTCGTCGTAATGCTGCAAACGAAAAGCCGTGTTTCCTTCCTGCAGTAAGGCACAGGCATTTTCGGTGTCGAAATCCGTACTATTCTGTACTGCACCGCCATTATTGAGGCTAGTTGATGGAATGATAATTGGATCGTCGACTGAGGCAGAATCTCGGCCGAGGTGAAGGAGAGCTAAGGGGGAGATGGCAGACATGGTTACAATATGAGAGCTTAATGTGAGACGGAATGAACCATACACTCGGGTTAAGGTTCAATGTATTATTTGAACTTTTTAAGGGCCTATTTGCGTCGGAGGGACCACGTGGAGAAGGGAGGAACGATGTGCTCACTGGTGGAAAACATGCCACGTGGCCCGGTTTGGGTTTGTTCGTGAGTGCAGTGTGGTGTATTACATGGAAGTAACCCGTCATTAAATGCAGTTTATGTTAGCCTGGGTGGCTTTACTTGCTTCCACCCGATATGATCTGACGGTCTCTAATGGATAGCTGCTTGTTTTGACTTTGTCCGTAGACAAGAAAGTACGTCAAAGAACAAAGAGCTTAAATCGGTTTCACAGGCTGGAGAAATGTTGGATTTCACGCGTGCAAACTCTTTAACCAGCGTGGACAAAGCTCACGCCGTACATCAATTTTCGGCAGTTAAAAAGCCGGTTCGTTAACTTCTATAATTTCGGCCAGAATTTAACGCAGATGGCATCGCACGATTACACGCGTGTCTCTATGACTGGAAATCCGGATGGAATCATGTGTATATCTACGTGGTAAATGCATGTTTCGCTCGATGTTACAATACTCGCACCATTCCGGCCCATTAGAGTACAGCTACGGTACATACCATAGTTTCAAAAGTAGGCATTTCTATTGTAGGTCTTTTGTCGGCGCCTTCATCGTAAGTTGTGTTATGGACTTTTCATGTGATCGTCTTAAGTCGCTACTTTGATCAGCGACCGTCCGATCGTCCAAATCTGAAGCGAGGAGCCCTTCGGCAGCACAAAAGTTAACGAGCTTTGTGAGTACTGTACAGTATGGGTATCGAACAAGCCCCCCATATACTGTACTTTTCCTCACAAGCAGAAGATCAACCAGTAAAATTTCTGTATTTGAAGCAATATTACATACGGCAAGCTTAACGGAAGCCTCTTTGGTAAAATGGCGTTTTCTTCAGAATAACAGCCAGGTAAGCAAAGATATTTTTTCAACGTGTTAGGGTGGCGTTCCATCAGGAAATTCTGTAAACGTACGGTCAACATTACAGAGTGCTACATTTTGATCAGTGTACTATCGCGCAGAGTCTGTAATCCACGTGTACAAATAAGAGTGGTTCTACGTAACATAAGATCGTACTTGAAAATCGTCAAATATTTTTTACACCGACCAACTTCAACTCGAAATCGTCATTTGCATACCATGTACGTGTGGACCAAGGTATCGTACCACACAAATTTTGTACTCTTTGCAAATGCTTGTCAGACGCCAGCTCATTATTTTTAGGGATTTTGCTTTTTCGCGTGACGAATGAGCGCTTCCACAAATAGTGTGAAGAATGGCCGGTAACAAATAAAATGCAACGAAAGTTCGCTACGAGATCACTTTCGTGATTTCCGTTGAATTTCTGAATGCATATATCATGTGCGAAATATTTCGATTTCGGTTGGTTGCCGTCTTGACACGTACATTCATTATCCAACGTGTCGCGGCTCAATTTTTCTGTAAATGGTGATGTACCTCCTCGAGGTACATCACCATTTACAGACAATTTGGAAGCGAATGCTTCGCGAAAACATATCCAACGGTCATTCTTTTCTCCCAGACCTTTGGAGAATATTGGCAAGATTCTCTGTAATGTTATTCGCTTATAAAAACAAAATAGTAGGTACGGCGTGGTACGGAGAGGCCCCGATTTCTGTAAAGAACCTCACTTTTCGTCTGATGGAACGCCACCCTTAGACCGATAATAATAAACGTACTTTACTGAGGGAGGGTGCAATTGTATTTTAAAAACGGATAGTGACATGGATGTGGCAACTGGTAGGGATTGATTCCTTGTCTTCTGTACTCATGAGATATTATTTTGCTGCTCTTCAAAGATTCTCTCTTGCATTTTCCTCTTAGGTCTTTGTGGTCGAAAACATATTTCCAGATCCTCTCAAATCTCTTGCTGATTTTTCCGTGCACAAATCTTGTGATTTTGTCGCTGTTCAATTCCATTGACCTCCACCCATTTGTTGTCGAATCTCGATGACGGGCTGCATCAAACCCTATTTTCGTGGAACCAACCAGGGTATCGGCAGTTCACAGAGCCTACGATTGATGACGCATGCACTGATTTACAAGTGTGCATCCCGAGTCTCATAACTGGTCTCTGCTGTGCTCACCGTCCAATATCTTTCCGTACCGTACTGTATTGTACTGAAGCAGTTCACACAATATGCATTATGTTTCTCAATAAGGTACGTTCTGTATGATACATTACAGTACGATACGGCACATCACAGCACAGTACAGTACCTTACCTGTACTGTACAGTACAGTACAAATTCTTTCCTCGTTGACATTTGCGGTGTTACTACCCCGCACGTCACTTGTCGTCATAGACTGGATGGGAACTATCCATGCAACTTCGCCTTAAGACAAGTTCGTAAGCCCGGAAAGCCGGAACATATTAAGGCTGTCAGCTCAAAATTCTTATGCCACCTATTCACATATACTGTCGAGGTCACATAGCGTAGACACTAGACAGCGTTTGCACTTTTCGCGGTATCAACTAGCAAGCCCTTACTCATAATGTGTTGGCTTAATTGATATTTTTTGGCTTTACTGGTACTGTACTGTAGTTTTTTACTTTATTGATAGTTCTTTGCTTCATTGATAGTATATTGGCTTTGAAAAGCTTTATTTGCCGTTGAGATTTAAGTGAATTTCCATCGACTGGGTTGTAGCGAATCATCCATGCCACTGGCTCTCTAGGCATGAGTTTTCTGCGAGTTCGGCTGGCGGCTAACGAAAGGAAATATTTCAAACAGGTGACTGGAAATATTTCAAACAGGTGACTTGACCGTGACTTTCGTATCACCTGTTGAATTTGCGCTCCTCCATTTAACATGAAGAATGCGCATAGTAGAGGCTTAGAAGAGACGATTTTGTTGGAAGGAAGAAAACATGATACACCCGAGCAGTGTACATGACATCTTGCACGTTTGCATACCATACATTCATACATGTCCATGTAACATGCATCCGTTGAGATACATTCGTACATATCCATATGACATACATTCATAAGTATTCGCATAACATACATTGCTACGTATTCATATGACATAACATTCATACATATCCCATGTAACATAGGTTGCTATATACCCATTTGACATACCTTCATACATAGCTATATGGCATACATTCGTACATATCTATACAAAATACATCCATACATTTATATAGATTCATGCATGTTCATATGACTGTAATTCATACATATATCCATATAGTTCACATTCATACATATCCTTATGACATACATACATACACTCTTTCCAATCCATATAACAGACATCCATACATATCCATATGACATACATTCATACATATTCGTATGGCATACAGACATACACACATATGTCTACATGCATACAAACACACAGTTCGTATATACAAACATAGAAGGATACAATGTTAAATATGGCAGTTGAGGTCAGATATTTGTCGTGGTTTCTACGTGAGAGATAGTCATATTCAAGGAGCACAAAAGCAAATGCATGGTTGAGCCTTATTTTACGTCATTTGTCTTTGGATGCCAAGTTTATTTGTACAATTTAGGTCAATTTCGTTGAGGTTATTTGTTCTTGCAAAATCACTGGAGTTTATTGGAAGCTCATCCATTGCAACAAATGTTAGCGAATAGCTGATATTCTGTCATCAACCAGTTGTAAGTTATCCAAATTGCGGGGATTTGGAAACAGCAAAATACCTGTACACATGACTTCTGTTCACAACTACATTTTAGTCCAGAAATGAATCTGTTGCAGTTTTTTTTTTTTTTAAGGAATTCTGCTTTGACATCTTGTTCCAATAAAGAAAAGAAATTAACTAATTTTATTGTGATTGAAGAAACCTCCTTTGGATAATGGGAACAGGAAAACGAGTAAATGTATTGTTTCATGGTTGAAGAACAGAATATGAGAAAATGTATTGTATTATGACTGAAGAAACTTTTTTTGCATAACGGGAACAGGAAAATGAATCTGCGGCAGCTCGGATCAAAGCACAACTCCAAGGAAACAAATCTACGCCTGGAAATACCAAGCTTCCTTCAACCGGTGAGGAGGTGGTCGATGTACTTCCTGAGATTCTGCAACACTCCCTTCCTCTGCAAATGCCTCAGGAAACTCAGATTATGAGAGAACCATCTATAAAACGGAATTTGGAGGGATGGAGCAGTCATGGTGCAAAAACAGCAACTAAGGCAGCTTTACAGCCTGTGGGCCATGTGCCAGAAACACGACTGGGCCGAAGCAAGTACGCTGTTTGCCTTCACATCAGTAGGTTCTTGGTTCGCTGGATGTGATCATTTCTTTGGGATATCTTAAAAAGCTATGCCCGAACTGTAATGTCACGTACGCCAAGTCAAAGAAATGCAGCTCTCAATAACTCCGCTAACCGCGAGAGATGTTAGAAAAAGGAAGGACATCTTACAGGAGTTGGTTTGTTTTCTTTTGCCTGCAGGTATCAGTTGGATATACCTGTTTCCCATGGTTCCAAGGCTTCTACCGCCAACATGAAAAGGGGGGGCACTGCTGATGCAGCAAAGATTCAGTCATTAATGACGGGTCTCGGTTCAGGTAGACCCTCTGATTAATTATTTTTGTGTTGCACTCTCCTGAGATATGTAATGAGGGTTTATTGAACGAAATGCGTTATTGAGTACTTGCTTTCTCGGCACACATATTTGTTTGTTATATGAAGACGTTCCTCTTCGAACAATGTATTCGTGTTTTCACTGATGGTGCATACATATTTACATGTATATACATGTTTAAACACACACAATACACATATATATACATATATATATATATATATATATATATATATATATATATATATATATATATATATATATATATATATATATATATATATATATATATATATATATATATATATATATATATATATATATATATATATATATATATGCATATATAGGTATATATATATATATATATATATATATATACTCATATATACTCATATATATATATTATTATATGAGTATATGAGTATATGTACATGTATACCTATGTAGTCTTGCAGTACCTGCTGCCTACGATATTTTATAGTGTCGCATAACGATACAGTGATGTTATCGTGATACAAAAATGGTCAAAAACATATTGCATTGCTATTTCGTGATGTTGATGGAATACAACAGTATGCGATATGCATGACTAGCAGGGAAAAAAATGTAAACTATACGAAAATGTGTGGAGGAGTCAGAATCTACCTGAAATATTTGAGTTTTTATAGTATTTCCTAATATGGTGCATTCTTGAATTCTTTCTTTATTGCTGTAACAATATTATTATTTTTATAATAAATATAATTACTATTCGTGTTTTTTCTTTTCTGCTTTTTTTTGTGAATGGTCCGTTCTGCTCTTTCAAATTTTGCATGCACGTAGTGTAGTGTTCATGAAGTAGAGTTTAGAACTTAGAGTTTTAGAGTTTAGATTTTTAATTCAGAGTTCAAAATTCATTTGACTGTTAAATTCTCACCTCAGGGTTGAGAACTCAGCTATGAAATCAACTCAGAGTTTATAACTTAGCTTAGAGTTCAGACGTTAGAGTGGATGGAGCCCATAATTCAGAACTAATTTGATTCAGACTTCGAAACTAAGCTCGAAATTTAGAACTTGCTTCGGAGTCAAAGTGCAGTACTTAGTGTTGTGTCCATAAATCAGCTCAATGTTCAGAACTCAGCTCAGAGTTGAGAACTCAGCTCAGTGTCTCATAGTTCAGATGCCATCTCAGATTTCAAAACTCAAGAGTTCATACCTTAACTCGGAATTCAGAACTCAGCTCAGAGTTTAAAACTTAACTCAGATTTGAGATCTCAGCTCAGAGTTGGAACTCGACTCAGAGTTCAAAACTCAGCTACTCAGAGTTAAGAACTCAGCTGAGAGTTCAAACTCAGCTCGGGTTTTTGACTCAACTCAGTGTTTGGAACTCAGCTCAGTTTCTCATAGTTGAGTTCAAAACTCAGCTCGGAGTTCAGTACTCAGTGTAGTGTGCATAACTTAGCGTACTGTTCATAACTCAACTCAGAGCTCAAAATTTAGCTCCGTATTTAGAACTCAGCTCATAGTTCTGAACTCAGGTCAGGGTTTAAAACTCATCTGAGAGTTCAAAACTCAGCTTAGAGTTCAGAACTCTGCTCAAAGTTGATAACTCAGCTCAATGCCCCGTAGTTGAGTACTCGGCTCAGAGTTCAATACTCATCTCAGAGTCCAAAACTCATCTCAGAGTCCAAAACTCAGCTCAGTATGTATATACATATTTATATATTTGTGTGTATTTATGTATATATGTGTATAAATGTATGTGTCTATGTATAATGTATATTTATATGTATATGTATGTGTGTTTTTGGCACTCCTACCAGTTACTTTAGCTTGTCATGTGTAGACCAGTCTGCTTAGCTGCTGATCTAGGCAGCTTTTCTATGTGTGACGTCTGAGAGCTGGGACTTGTTGGAAAATGCAAATTCAAACTGACAACTCACAGAGCCAGGTTGAGTGCAACATTGCTTATTGCTATCAGTGTTAAGAACACCAATTTGGTCTCGATGTTAAGAACACCAATTTGGTCTCGGCTTTTTTTTGACCAGATATCACAAAATAGTGTTAATACCACTGTTTTAGCGAGTGGACTGTGCCACGTCTCTCTACACTAAATTTGTATCATGTATTCTAATTTCGCTTTCATACTTGTCTTTCCTTTACTCTAATATCGATGGGCAGTGAAGCTGTCATCACTATACACATAAGTGACCATAAGTGACGTGAGGGTTTGGTGGTCATGCAGTATCCAAAGCATTTGCCACTGCCACGGTTTTGGTTTATGGGGGAGGGACTGTCGCTCTCCTCCTCACTTGTGGGGCACTGGGGATTCGAAGGGTGAGTAAGGAACAGTTGTTCAACAATTGTCGTGGGTAAGGAGTTGTTAGCATTTTTACAAAACTGCAAGTTGTATGATAGCTCAGTTAAGTCTTTTACTGTTTATCGTCACATTGGTTTTGAAGCCTCTTCATTGTATTCAACACAGCATGTCATAGTTAGGGAAAATTATGGTGGAGGTGGAGGGGCAGGGAGAGGTCAGACTACAGAGAACTGTTGTCCTTCTGGCCAGGATCGGGTATAAGTTTATTTACCCTAGATTGTGTTGGGAGAGGGAGGGAGGGGAGAGGGAGAGGGAGAGGGAGAGGAAAGGTTTAATAGTTGCATTTTCTTCTCTGAGTTGCCAAATCAAACCTGAGTTTGCTGTTTCTTATGACGGCTGAACGTGTCAGCCGATCCCAAAACTTTTGGATTTATTCATTTATTTTTTTGGTTTATTTATTTATTTATTTATTTATTTTGATTTCTTATATTTGTAGCTTGAGGACATTCCCACAAAGGGTGGAGAGATATTGCAACCAAGCATCAGTTCTGTGAAGGAGACTCTGGAGCCATTGAGGCTATGGGTGAGTTAGGGTTTTCTTTTTTCAAATTGTCTCATATTATTCATACTTTTTTATTACGGCTTACCTTTGTATTTGGAATACTTTTTACGGCTAGTAAATAACTTTCAGGTTTTGTTTCCCTCTCTTTTATGAATTTCTCTTTGTATTTTTTGTAGCAAACCTATGGCTAAAAATAACTGTTGAGCTAAGTTTCTACCTCTAAAAAAATAACTGACAAACAAGGATTCCACTACCCACAAATTAAACTTCCAAACTAAGCTTCCACTACCAAAAAAAACTACTCAAACCACCATGGCCTGTGTTGACACAAGATGTGTCGTAGAGATAGACAACGCCGCCCATTGCTATTAGAGTTTGTGAATTATTCACGTTAATACGTTATTAAAATTAACCACACTAAATTATGTTTGTCGTGTGGCTCACTGTGGACCACTTAACTAAATATTGTTATAAACACTAATGTTGGATTTTGAGTCAAAAAAAGACTCACTCAAATTAGATTGATTAACTCTAAGTAAGATGGGCAGTGTAGCAATTCCTGTTTCATTTAGCTGGTGTCTAGTTTATGCTGAGTTTATTCTATGAAGTTTGGATTTCATATTGACCTTCATCAGTTTTGATTTTGTTTGCAAGTTTCATTTTTATGTTTTCCCAGTATTGCAAGCTTGACGTGTATGTATTCTATGATTGGAAGTTTCATGAGCAATCAGATAAAGTTGCATATGGCATAATTCTATGTTATCAAGCTAAATAAATGGCAGTCATGGAATTCAAAGTACGCTGTACATTCAGATTAGAGTTAAGGAATTATTACTGTTACTAATTCTAATTCAGTTCCGAATGACGTGGCTGTTTGTAACCATTTAATGAATTTGCGGTAAGGACAAAAAAGTATTAGTGAGGTCAGAAAAAAAACCAGCACCAAATGACTTGAATTAATGCTGATAACGATTCACTGTAGTGCTTGTAAATATAACTTATTATATACATCAATTAACATTGCTGAAGGTCGGAGACAAACTCTGGCACTACACGAGCTAGTGAGTAAATGTTTCAGATTCAAGTCAATCTTTTGTACGGACACACATTTCACGGTTTTTGACTTTGTTTGGTACACGTCTAGTTGTTCTGGCATAGATTATGTTCAAAATGTCTCAGCCACACAGTATATGCCTATCATTTTCTTATTGAACTCGCCTGTTTGGCAAAGTCCATTGAGTTTCTTCAGTCAAGTCTTGCACTTTGGTTTTTGACAAACCCCTTGGTTTTAAACGAGCCAATTCTTGCCCATTGGTTTTTGAAAGAGTATACTTTTGTCCCTTGGTTTTTGAAAGAGTCATTTCTTACTCCTTGGTTTTTGAAAAAGTATGCTTTTATCCCTTGGTTTTTGGAAGAGGCTGCCGCTTGGTTTTTGAAAGAGTCAATTCTTGTCCCTTGGTTTTTGACAGATACAAGAACGAACAGCCAGGTGGAGATTAACGGAAGAGGAACAGAGAGCTGTAGGGGCGAGGTTTGCGCGGGCCTTTCAGGTAAACACATCTCCAACTCACAGTCAAAAGGAGAAGCAAAATGTGGAGTGATGAATCAGTCGGCTATTAATATAATATAATACGGCCATTTATTTTTATATCTTTGTGGAGCATTTTATTGTAAAAGTAGTCCTGGCGGATATTGTTTGGCTTTTGCAGAGGTGCTTCGAGGGAAGTGAGGTAATTAATGTCAGGAACTATGACACATTGTTTTTGATTATGAGGACTATTATTATGAGTTGTTATTGTAATTATAGAAGCTAGCACGTCCATGTAAATATCATGTCAAGAATGCTTTTTATAAAACAATTCTTCCATTTCCGAGATGTTATTATTATATGTCGAGACAACTCAAAATAAATTGGCTGTCAGTGTAGAGATTTTCCATAATTGTGTGATCTATCAACCACAGGTGGAATAAAGTATTCTTGTGTCTTGACGCGAGGTTTACAACATAGTTAAAATGTGCGATAACAACCTTGTACTTTATTTAATGCACGTATAGTACAGCGCTACCATGTATTTGTTTCCAATTGTCTCCGCAAATTTGAACTATGGTTTCCAACCATGTAATAATGCTAGAATCTTCAAAAAATATGCCTAAGTTATGTTGCAATACTCAATATGATGTTCACGTAATATTCACGCATAGTCAAGTAATGCTAGGCTATGGTGGTAAAAAACACATGACGTCATATACCATATATGTACCATAAACACATATAACGTGGTTATTCAGTTCCAAAATTGAATGCAGTGACTTTGGGTTTGTGGTTTTTAGTGGTATGATGTTTGCATCTGTTGAATTGCCCGTTTGATGCATGTATAGTATGAAAAATCGGATATAGTGTTTCCAAATGGTGTTGCAAATGTGAATTATGGTGGTCACCAATGATGCGAAGCTTCATCGTGACCGTGAGCCACTAGACATTATTGGACACCGCATTTGTAAAGGGGGGGGGGGGGGGGGGAGAGGGAGAGGGAGAGGAGAAGAGAGGGGGAGGAGGGAAGGGACGAAGAGAGGAGGAGAGGGGAGGGAAAGGGGAAAAGGAAGGGGGGAGAGGGACAAACTTCTTCCCTATCTGCGAGCCAATTTAGAATTTCAATCTCACAAAGAGCCAATTTAGAATCAATACGCAGTATCAAGCTTGACACTAAAAGATGTATTCTGAGGTATGATCCTTTTTTGTGAATCCCTCCTTCCCTCCCTAAAAAAACCTTTTTTTGTGAATCCCTCCCTCCCTCCCTCCCTCCCTCCCTCCCTCTCTCCTTCCCTCCCTCCCTCCCTCCCTCTCTCCTTCCCTCCCTCCCTCCCTCCCTCCCTCCCTCCCTCCCTCTCTCCTTCCCTCCCTCCCTCCCTCTCTCCTTCCCTCCCTCCCTCCCTCCCTCCCTCTCTCCTTCCCTCCCTCCCTCCCTCCCTCCCTCCCTCGCGCGTGCAAACACATGAAGTACATATAGTTTTTTAAAATTGGGTTTTTTAGAATCCAACTTTGCGGCCAAAAACATTAAAGAATATGTATTTAAGGAAAAAAATGTATATATCTTGTGCAACTTTTAATCGCACGCGCGTACATGTAGCGCTACATGTATCTTTTACGATACATTCCGTACGTGCAAGGAAGTACGGAGATTGAACTCGTTCAGAGTTTAAACTCATGAAATTGAGACAACATTTTAACTAGTGTAAAAGCTGGGTTTCAACTCGAAATGAACAAACGTAAAAACGTCGCCTGCCAACTGCTTTTGGCGCTGGTGTTTTTTTCGGCCTTGACAATCATTTTTTTCCGTGGACAGCTATACGACTATTTATGCAATGGTTGCGATGGAAAGGTAATTCTACCTTCCTAGTGGCTGTCGCCAAACCATAATCAATCACGTGTATTTAGAGAAAATTTGTTTTAGCGAGAAAAGGTATAATCCATAGAGGTACCAAGCGTTTTAAACGCACGCATGAAACATCGAAAAAATAATGATATATGCGTACGGAACAAAAGCAAAAAAGTTTAAAATACGTTGACCGACTTTGACTTCATAATAAAATATAAAATAAAAAACGTTTAATCCTGTTGCTTTTGGAAAGCTTTAAGTCTCAGTAAATCAGTATGACAACAGGAAGACTACAAGAACACGGGTCAACACTTAAAGCATTGTTTCATGTATCTTGGATTGACACTTACATCCACATCCACGTCACACATCAAGGGGAGATAACGCAGCTGCGATACAGCAACGCAGCTGCGACGCAGTCAGAACAAGGCTACAGCAACAAAGTTAAGACAACGCAACTGCGATTACATTTGATACGATCAGTACGGACAACGCAGCTGCAGATATTTTCATATGATTCAGTTTAGTACAAAGCAGCTGCGATAGATACGAATCTAGTTAGCTTAGTGGTAGCTTAGTGGTAGCTTGATTGATTAGTATTAGCTTGGCGGTTTGACTTACCTCTCAGGTACACTGGTATCGTCGGTACAACACAAGTATAAGACTTAGGACTTAGAACACAAAATGGATCCAGACCTCCAAGTAGTAAACTGCAAAACAGTTTTTGGGAAACTTCTGAGTATTATATCTTGAGTGTTGTTGGGTCAATTGTGCTGAAACTTTGGGAGTTGTCAGTGTCTATGCTACTCTATATTCTGATAGAGTTTTGTGAGGTTTGAATGTTTGTATAAGAATTGGTGAGCACTTTAAATCAGCTGTTTGATAGGATTCTTGATAGCTTCTGAGAGTGTATCATGTCTACTTCTACTACTACTGCTGATCCTCCACCTGCACCAATGGTCGTAGAACAACAGGTTATGGGCCTGTCATTAAGAATCCCTATCTTTTCCGGGGAAAAGTATGTTTACTGGGCGGATATGGTGGAGACATTTTTTGAGAATGTCAATCTTTTGGACATATTGGATGGTTCGCTGGATGAATCTGATCCGTCATGGTCTAAGAAGAATACGCAAGCTCGTTCTATTCAGAAATCCTGTATATCTGAGGACTTAGTTATGTCTCCGATAAAAATGAAAAAAACAAATGATAATTGGAAATCTCTTAAAAATGATTATGAAAAAACTAATGTCTAGGAAAAACTCCTATTGACTGGAAAAATTTGGGAGTATAAATACACTGGCGGTATAATGGCTGAGTATTCTAACAAGTTTCGCATCCTTGTAGATGCACATGCTTGTGCAGGTGGGGAGTTTCCTCGGTTTCAACAAGCAGCATTGCTCATGAGGGGTCTCCCTCATACTATGAAAGGAGCTTCTGATATGCTCAAACAGAAAGATAAAGCTAGCTGGACTTTACAGTTAGCTATCAATATCTTGCTAGAGGAGGAAGCTACATCTAATATTCTCAATGTTGAGCAAGTAGAGGCATTTAATTCAGACATTGAGAGGAAAGGATAGTTTAATCAGCAAAGAAGGCAGTTTAATCAGGGTGGGAATAGACAATCAAAGAATTCATGTTTCTTTTGTAGCGAAAGAGGTCATGGATTCAAATTTTGTCCTACGCTTAAAAAGGCTAACGATACAGGTTTATACAGGCCAGGATGGCAACAAAGTCAGTTTTACAAACACTTCACGGGGCATACACCTCGTGGAAACGCATTGTTTTCAGCGTCTTCATCACTCAAGGATGAGACTCTGACATTTTATGAGGAGGATGACACGGATCTATTCGCTATGGCGGCAGCGATGGAGGGCTCGAAGGATCCTGGATGGATAATGGATACGGGAGCGTCAACCCACATGTGTTGGAACAAAGCCATCTTCAAAAATCTGAAAACAACGCCGGAGAAAAATATTTATTATGCTTGTGGAATGAGTGTTCAGACTAGTGCTGCGGGTGATGTATCTTTGCTAGTGGATGTGGCAACTGAAAGAACTCTTCACAATGTCTTGTTTGTCCCTGACTTTAAGAAAAATATGTTTTCTACGTCCTTGGCAGAGAGTAAAGGCTTTGAGGTTAATTTGAAAAATGGTAGGCAGGTTGTTAGCAAAAATGGCAAAGTCCCGGTTACAGGTACTAGAGATATTAGCAAGATGTACTGAATGGATATGGCTAATACCAAGGAGAGAAATGTTTTGTACTCCGGTGTTTTACATTCAGATGAGTTGTGGCATAAAAGATTAGGCCTTATAAACTATGATAGTTTGAGAAAAATGGTCCTTGCTGGAAAAATAGAGGGTATTTCAATCACAGATCAGCCAGTCAAAACATGCTTTAGGCAAAATCCACAGACTACCATTTCATAAAGAGTCTAAGCATCGGTCAACAATACTTTTACAACAAATTCATACGGATGTTTTTGGTCCTGCGAAGGTTCCATTTGCCGGGGGAATGAAATATATGGTCACCTTCACAGATGATTTCTCTAGGTTTACAAAAGTTTTCTTCATGAAGGAAAAGAGTGAAGTGTTTGGACACTTAAAACACTATAAAGCATATGTTGTAAAACTTCATGATTTACCTATTTTGCAACTCACATCGGACAATGGTGGTGAATATACATCAAAGGAATTTGAATCCTTTTTACTCGAGGAAGGTATAGGTCATTTGTTGACTGTTCCATATTCACCAAAACAAAATGGAGTGTGGGAGAGATTAAACAAAACTCTCACGGAGAGCTCTAGGTCGATGCTCGCAGATAAAAATGTGGATCCGTAATTCTGGGTTGAGGCTCTAAATTGTGCAGTTTATGATGAAATAGGATAGGATCAAGATCAGTAGATTCTACTCATTACGAAATCTGGACAAGTAACAAACCAGATGTTAGACATTTCAAAGTATTTGGTAGTCAATGCTTTGTCTTGGATACGTCTACGGACAGATGGAAAATGGAACCGAAGGGATTACCGGGTATTTTGTTAGGATATGATGATCACTCAAAAGGTTACAAAGTCTTTGTGTTTGAGAGGCAGAAAATAGTTGTAGCAAGGAATATCATTGTCAAAGATGAACTAGACTCGATAGATTTATTTCGAATGACAGAGCAGCAAAAGCAGCAAAAAGTACGAACTATGTCATTTTAGATTGCTTGCAAGAAATTGTCCCGCGGGTGCAACATTCTCCGGTGGTGACTCCGGCGTCAGACTCACTCCGAATTCCTCAACAAGTTCAAGACCAACGGCAGTCAATACACACGGATCGCAATCAGCGCAATCATCGCAATGGGCGTAATGCGTGGCATCCGACGATCTCAGCCTCATAATTTCCGGGGGGAAGAAGATCCAGAAGCAGTCTGCAATCAAGCTCTCACTTTGCGTACTCGGCAGCCTCAGGGGAGCTCTTGACCATCCAAGAGGCTTTCTCATCACCAGAGCGGAATCACTGGATCGAGGCAGCAAACGACGAAATGAAGTCGATCATGGAGGCTCAAACATGGGAGCTTGTGGAACTTCCTCCGGATCGAAAAGCGATCGGCAGCAAATGGGTATTCAAGGTGAAGTTAAATCCCGATAACACTATTGAACGCTATAAGGCCAGACTTTTGGCAAAGGGTTATAACCAAAAGGAATGAATCGATTTTGAAAAAACATTCTCTCCGGTTATAAGATTTCCGATAGTTACGATTTTGTTGTCCCTTGCTGATATAGAGGATATGGAAATACATCAAATGGATGTAAAGACAACATTTTTGAATGGAGAACAAGAGGAGACCATTTACATGCAACAACCTGAAAAGCATACAGAGCCAGAAATAGAGCAATTAGTATGCAAGTTGCTAAAATCTCTATATAGCCTAAAACAGGCCCCTAAGCAATGGATTTTGAAGCTTGATGAATTTTTGACTAGCCTAGGATTTCAAAGGATAAGTTCTGATCACTCTGTCAACGTTCTAAAGGGTGAAAATGGGAGAGTGTATATAGCTATAACAGGATCTCCTACCTCTCAAAAAATCCCATTACTACAAACAATTCCAACCACATATTCCACGCAATGGAAAACACACATCCACATTTGACAACACTCACATAAGGATAAACTTTAAATTAGAAGAAGCTTCTGTCCACATAACATTAGCTTGGTCTCTTGCCCTCATGGCTCAACCCTTCTTTTTAAAGTATTTTCCACTACTCTCCACTCTTAATAATTCTATCTCTAAACTACTAAAACACTATTTAGTTAGTAAGAGATTTCAATGCAAAATGCCTTTTCTCCAATTTGGTATTAATCGCTCAGGACCAAGATCAGCCGGAATTTCCACAAACTTTCCCAAAGGAAAAGATGTCTACTCTCCTCTTACACTTCTCCATTTATCCATCATCGCCCTGGACTCGCCAGGCCAGAGTCAAAGCTCCGTTTGAACAGGCTTTTACCTGGGCCAATCATTGATCAGCAAGGACTCGGACTGACCAATGCAAAAACGTGCGAAATCTCTTACTGACTACTTAGCACTTTATTAACCAATCAAACGCTACGTTTCACTACGTAACATTTACGTGCAAAAGCGCGCGCCAAACGAAACGCGACTTCGCACGATCATGCGTCACAAATTTCGCATGTGAAACTTCCTACGAAATTCCCTTAAGTGAAAGTGACGTTTCGTACTAAAAATTGTGCGAAACGAAGTACCATGCATACTGAACGTTTCATTAGAACTTTATGAAACGTTCACGCGAAATTTCGGTACTAATTTTGACCCTTAACCCGTTTCAATGATACCCACCTGTTATTTAGACCCCGCACTGCCACCTAAGTGCACCCATAGCTATAACTTTTGAAATATAACTCCAAATCGCGTGATTCTTTCGCGAACGTCTACCAAATTTAATAATCTATAATCATAACTCCTAAATACCCTTTTATAAACAAGTTCGATCCACTATTACTGTTACATCATCCCCTCCTTATTTTTAACTGCCCTCAGTTAAAACATTTTTAATTCTCAAGACGGGACCTCTATATTATTGTCTCTCCAATACCTCTGTAAAAATTCAGAATTTTTATCCTCTAAAGTCAACTCATCCTCAGGCCTTCCTAGATAATGCACTTGCCAGAATATAGTATCTCCGACCTTGAAACCGTTGACCAACCCAATCTATTACCCATCTGTGTACTACAGGTTCTATAATTACTGAGGGATCCAATTCCAATTCTCCTTCAGTTGGTCGAAGATTCGTTGGTTTCAATTGGCTAATGTGTATCACTGATTAATTTTTGTTGACGCCGGAAAGTGCAATTTGGCAGCAACTGATGATAAATGGTCCAATGAACTTAGGAGCAAATTTCCCCGTAGGATCCGATTGTCCCTCGATCTTGCACCTGTAATGAGTTGTAGAAAGCCAAACCTTGTCACCTGTGTGTAACACCCAATCACCTCGTTTGCGGTTAGCATTTAATTCTCGCCTCTTTTGTGCCTCTACTAATGCATCACGGACAGTTCTCCAAACTGTTTGAATATATTCCCAAAATTCCGTTCCTGAACCCCTATTCTCTTGTGTGATCCCTGTTATTAAGTCTAATGCTTCTCTCGGTTGGTATCCGTATGCAACTTCAAATGGTGAGAATCCTGTACTAGCATGTTTACATGAATTGTATGCAAATTCCATTAATGGCAGTTTGGATTCCCATGTGTTTTGAACTCCACTGCAAATAGTCCTAAGCATTTCTTCCAGTGTACGATTCATCCTTTCTGTTTGTCCATCTGTCTGAGGATGGTAAGAGGTACTCATTTTTAATTCAGTACCTAAATTTTGCTGCAATTCTTTCCAAAATGCAGATGTAAATTTAGAATCCCTATCACTGACTATAGACAGGGGAACTCCATGATGTCTGACCACATTGTCAAAATATAACTTTGAAATATCTACAACTGAATGAGTAGTTTTGCAAGGGATAAATATTGCCATTTTACTGAACCTATCGACTACGACCATGATACTGTCATTCCTTTTAGATGTAGCAGGCAACCTAACAATAAAATCCATACTGACAGATTCCCACGGTCTTTCGGGAATATCCAAAGGTTTTAAGAGACCTTTAGGTTTTTGGGTACTAGGTTTACTCTGTTGGCAAGGGACACAACTTTCGACGTGTTTTGACACCTCTTTTGCCATCCCAGGCCAAAACAATCTACTTTGCAACCGACTAAGGGTTTTATCTCGACCTAGATGTCCTAAATGCTCATGAGCTTCCCGTATAATTTGTTTTCTTAAGTCTCCGACTTCAGGAATGCATAATCTATCCCCAATTTGCAAATACAGTAAACCATCCTCTAGTCTAAAGTTTTTGACATGCCTCTCATTCAATGGGTCAGAATTCCCTCCCGAAATATTCTTGCAAATCACAGCAAAATAATGATCTTTATCATAACTATTTTTAACAGTATCTAAAAACAATTCATCCTGAATCATAACATTTATTTAAAACATCTACTTAAAGGATCTGCAACTACATTTGTCTTCCCAAGAATATGTTTGACATTAAATTTGAAATATGCTAATTTTTGCATCCACCTAACCTGTCTGCCAGTCATAATCTGTGCATCACTTAATCTCTGCAAATAAGAAAGTGCTTTATTATCACAGTGAACTGTAAATTCTTTATTATGCAAATAACATCGCCATTTCACCAATGCATGTACAATTGCAAGTAATTCTTTTTCTTGTGTTGTTTAGTTCTTTCAGCATCATTGAATTTTCTGGACTCAAAAGCAATAGGATGAAAGTGTTTGCCGACTTTTTGACTTATGAAGAATTATGCAAATAACATCGCCATTTCACCAATGCATGTACAATTACAAGTAATTCTTTTTCTTGTGTTGTTTAGTTCTTTCAGCATCATTGAATTTTCTGGACTCAAAAGCAATAGGATGAAAGTGTTTGCCGACTTTTTGACTTATGACTGCACCTAGACCTTTGTCAGATGCATCTGTAGTGATCAGAACTTCAAATTCCCCAGCAGGGTCAGGATACACCAGTGTAGGAGCAGAGGTCAACTTCCCTTTTAGTTCCTCGAATGCTCTCTCTTGATCAGCTCCTCACGCAAACGTCTCCTTTTCCCGAAGCAAATCCGTCAAAGGTGCAGCGATCATACTGAAGTTCTTTATAAATGGGTCAGGATACATGTAACAGGATCTCCTACTCTCAGAAAATCGCATTACTACAAACAATTCCAACCACACATTCCACACATTGGAAAACACACATCCACATATGACAACATTCACATAAGGATAAACTTTAAGTTAGAAGAAGCTTCTGTCCACATAACATTAGCTTGGTCTCTTGCCCTCGTGGCTCAACCCTTCTTATTAAAGTGTTTTCCACTACTCTCCACTCTAATAATTCTATCTCTTAACTACTAAAACACTATTTAGTTAGTAAGAGATTTCAATGCAAAAATGCCTTTTCTCCAATTTGGTATTAATCGCTCATGACCAAGATCTGCCGGAATTTTCACAAACTTTTCAAAAGGAAAAGATGTCTACTCTCCTCTTACACTTCACTATTTATCCATCATCGCCCTGGACTCGCCAGGCCAGAGTCAACGCTCCGTTTTAACAGAATTTTACCAGGGCCAATCATTGATCAGCTAGGACTCAGATTGACCAATGCAAAAATGTGCGAAATCTCTTACAAACTACTTGGCACTTTACTAACCAATCAAACGTTACGGTTCACTACGTAACATTTACGTGCAAAGTGCGCGCCAAACGAAACGCGACTTCGCACGATCGTGCGTAACAAATTTCGCACGTGAAACTTCCTACGAAATTCCCTTAAATGAAAAGTGACGTTTCGTACTAAAATTTGTACGAAACAAACCACCGTGCATACTAAACGTTTCATTATAACTTTATGAAACGTACACGCGTAATTTCGGTACTAATTTGACCCTTTACCCGTTTCAATGATACCACTTGTTATTTAGACCCCACGCTGTCACCTAAATACACACATCGCTATAAATTTTAAAATATAACTCCAAATAGCGTGATTCTTTCGCGGACGTCTATCAAAATTTAGTACTCTATAATCATAACACCTAAATACCCCTTTATAAACAAGTTCGATCCGCTATTACTGTTATATCATCCCCTCCTTATTTTTAACTAACCTCAATTAAAACACCTTTAATTCTCAAGACGGGACTTCTATATTATTATCCCTCCAATACCTCTGTAAAAACTCAGAATTTTTATCCTCTAAAGACAACTTATCCTCAGGCCTTCCTAGATAATGCACTTGCCAGAATATAGTGTCGCCGACTTGAACCGTTGACCAACCCAATCTATTACCCATCTGTGGACTTCAAGTTCTATAATTATTAAGGGATCCAATTCTGATTCTCTTTCAGTTGGTCGAAGATTCGTTGGTTTCAATTGGCTGATGTGTATCACTGGATGAATTTTTGTTGAAGGCGGAAAGTATAATTTGGTAGCAACTGACGATATTATCTCGATTACAAAAAATGGTCCAATGTACTTAGGAGCAAATTTCCCCGTAGGATGCAATTCTCCCTCGATCTTGCACCTGTAATGAGTTGTAGAAAGCCAAACCTTGTCACCTGTGCGTAACACCCAATCACCATGTTTGCGGTTAGCATTTAATTATTGCCTCCTTTGTGCCTCCTCTAATGCATCCCGGACAGTTTTCCAAACTGTTTGAACGTATTTCCAAAACTCTGTTCCATAACCTCTATTCTCTTGAGCGACCCCTGTTATTAAGTCTAATGCTTCTCTAGGTTGGTATCCGTATGCAACTTTAAATGGTGAGAATCTTGTAATAGCATGTTTACATGAATTGTATGAAAATTCCATTAATGGCAGTTTAGATTCCCATGTGTTATGAATTCCATTGCAAATTGTCCTAAGTATTTCTTTAGTGTACGGTTCATCCTTTCTGTCCGTCCATCTGTTTGAGGATGATAAGCGGTACTCATTTTAAATTCAGAGCCTAAATTTTGCTGTAATTCTTTCCAAAAAGCAGATGTAAATTTAGAATCTCTATCACTGACTATAGACAGGGGAACTCCATGATGTCTGACCACGTTGTCAAAATATAACTTTGCAATATCTACAACTGAATGAGTGGTTTTGCAAGGGATAAAGATTGCCATTTTACTGAACCTATCGACTACGACCATGATACTGTCATTCTTTTTCATTGTAGCAGCCAACTTGACAATAAAATCCACACTGACAGATTCCCACGGTCTTTCGAGGATATCCAAAGGTTTTAAGAGACCTTTAGGTTTTTGGGTATTCGGTTTACTCTGTTGGCAAGAGACACAACTTTCCACGTGTTTTGACACCTCCTTTGCCATCCCAGGCCAAAACAATCTACTTTGCAATCGACGAAGAGTTTTATCTCACCTAGATGTCCTAAATGCTCATGAGCTTCCCGTAAAATTTGTTTTCTTGAGTCTCCCACTTCAGGAATGCATAATCTATCCCCAATTTGCAAATACAGTAAACCATCCTCTAGTCTAAATTTTTTGACATGCCTCTCATTCAATGGGTCAGAATTCCCTCCCGAAATATTATTGCAAATCACAGCAAAATAAGGATCTTTATTATAACCATTTCTAACAGTATCTAAAAACAATTCATCTTGAACCATAACACTTATTTCAAAACATCTACTTAAAGGATTTGCGACTACATTTGTCTTCCGAGGAATAGATTTGACAATTTGAAATATGTATATTTTTGCATCCACCTAACCTGTCTGCCAGTCAAAATCTGTGCATCACTTAATCTATGTAAATAAAAGAGTGTTTTATTATCATAGTGAAATGCATAAAATTTTATTATGCAAATAACAACGTCATTTCACCAATGCATGTACAATTGCAAGTAATTCCTTTTCTTTTGCTGTATAGTTCATTTCAGCATCATTAAATTGTCTGGACTCAAAAGCAATAGGATGAAAGTTTTTACCAACCTTTTGACTTATAACTGCACCTAGACCTTTATCAGATGCATCTGTAGTGATCAGAACTTCAAATTCCCCAGCAAAGTCAAGATACACCAGTGTAGGGGCAAGGTCAACTTCCCTTTTAGTTCCTCGAATGCTCTCTCTTGATCAGCTCCCCACACAAACGTCTCTTTTTCCCGAAGTAAATCCGTCAACGGTGCAGCGATCATACTGAAGTTCTTTATAAATTTCCTGTAGTAAGTGGCCAATCCCAAAAACGATCTAACTTCTGTGACATTAGTAGGTTGTTTCCAGTTTTGGATTGCTAAAATTTTGGATGGGTCTGTTTTAACACCTTCCCCACTAACTATATGTCCCAAAAATAATTGTTCACTTTTAAGAAAACTAGATTTTGACAATTTTCCATATAATTTTCTTTCTCTTAACCTTTCCAACACTCTTTTTAAATGAATTATATGTTGTTCTTTAGATTCACTGTAAACTAAAATATCATCTATAAACACTTGGACAAACTCATCTATGTAATCTGAAAAGGTTTGGTTCATTAATCTTTGGTAAGTAGGCGGTGCATTCGTTAAGCCGAATGGCATCACTATCCATTCGAAATGACCCACCCTAGTCCTGAAAGCAGTTTTATCAACATCTTCAATTCTAATCGGCACCTGATTAAAGCCACTACGCAGGTCAATCAACGAAAATACTTTAGCACCTTTTAAACGATCTATCAAATCAGAAATTAAAGGTAACGGATACTTATCCTTCACCGTAATCTTATTCAGACTACGATAATCGACACACATTCTCAACGTCCGTCCTTCTTTTTGACGAAGAGAACAGGTGCTCCGTATGCTGATTTGCAAGGGTGAATATGTCCTTTCTCTAGGAGTTCTTTGATATGTTTTTTTAACTCCTCCTACTCAAAGAAACTGTGTTTATAAATTCCTGTGACAAGAGGATTACATCCAGGTTCAAGGTTAATAACATGTTGTACATCTCAGGAACGTGGCCTCTCGAGGGTAAGTCATTTAGGAAAACATCTCTAAATTCAAAAATCAAATCTTTAAAAGCAGCATCAGATGTATTAATGTCAGTTACAAAATCAGATTTTTGTTTTTCGAAAGTTTTAGTGGTGTCTGATTTAGGGATGACATCAATGTTAGTGTTTTCTCCCCCCCTTTCATCAGTAACTGCCTCAGTTACTAATAACAAGAAAGCATGATTTGTTTTATCTTTTAAGTGCTTTTTAAATTGTTTAGCAGATATCAAACCTTCCACTCTCAATCTGGTTATGTTGTTTATATGATTCCTATGCAATTTCTTAGGAGATAATGCTTGCAAAACCTTCCAACCGTTTTCGGACTTCACCTTCAAGGTGTTAATTTCCCAATTAATTTGAGGATTGTATTCAGTTAACCAAGGCTTTCCTAAAATTAGTTCTTCACTTCCCAAATTCATTATTTCACACACCACTTTCATTTTATGACCCTGGATATCAACTTCTATCGTGTCAGTTTGTAAGTCTAATGTGGATTTATTACCATTTGTCACTTGAACATGTAAAGGCTTTTCCCTTATAACAGTAGGAATTTTATTTTCCTCTACAAACGTATGTGAAATAAAATTATGTGTGGCACCTAAATCAACCATTACTTTCAACGGTTTTCCTTCCACTAATGACTCGAATCTAATAAAACTGTGTCTGGTGTCATCATTACTTAACTGTCCTAAAATAGGTCTGTTGTTGAGAATTTCATCAGAAGGATTCTTTAAACAATGCAGTGTAGTGAGAATCATAATAAATTCAGCTATCCTAACTTTTCCATTCATTAATTTGCCCTCCAAAGTTAACTCTTTAAATTCTGGATCCGATTGACTAAACTGAGGACTTTCAGTTAGTCCTTTCCGTTTCCCACCTCCTGGGCTTCTTGCTCAGCTAGGTATAATGCAATATCCTCTTGGAGACCTTCATTTACATCGACTGTTTTGAGAGAGCCTTTATCTGTACAGTCTTTAGCGTAATGATCTGGACCTCCACATTTGAAACAAGTGACTTTCTTTTTGGGTTTTGTGCACTCTCTACTAAAATGTCCCTCCTCTCCACAGTTATAACAGTTAATCTTTTTCAATTGTGCACACTCAAATGCTCTATGACCCCTTTTCTGACAAATAGTGCATGTGGGGATGGTAAGGTTAGGCTTCTGAGCATTAATGTTCGGTTTAGGACTTTTAATGTACCCCCCTCTATTGTTAAATTTATTTCCTGCATTAACACTATGTCCACCCCTTTGATTTCCCCTGAAGATATTTTGCCTATTCACCAGACCAGCATTCAGACCCTCTTCAACAAATTCCTCATCATCCCACTGTGATACTTCATTTAAATTACCCCTTACTGATCGTGTTTCCCGATTATACCCCAACGGATCCTCTAATTCCAATGACTTATCTTGTAATTCCTTCAAATTATTAAAATTTTGATGTTTTAGCTCTGATTTCAGTATAGGATTCAAATAGTTCAAGAAATGCAATTTAGCCATTTCATCAGTCAAACCTATGACATGAATGCTAGATAAGTCAAATTCCACAATATAATCCTTCACAAATCCTGTCTGCTTACAATTCAACCATTTTTCTTCCATTTTGGATTTAAAAGTGACATACAAGAAAAGCGATTTGATCGCGGTTTTAAAAGTTTCCCAATCAGCATTATCAGGAATCAATTTAGACCTTCTCTGAGTATAATACCAAATTTGAGCATCGCCTTTCACACAGCTAACTGCAAAAGAAGTGTAATCATCACGATCGCAATTTCTAGACTCCAAGTAATACTCCATATGAAAAATCTAAGCATCCAACTCATCGATCCTCTTACCATCAAAGGATGGTGCCTCACTAATAGACAATTTCAGATCCCTTATCTTCTTAGGTCTATCATGATCATCCTCTCTAAAACTGGCATTTCTTTTACTACTCTCACCCTTTTGGTCATTCATATCATTGTTGGTCTGAATTAAGTTAGTAAGTTCATCTAATTTCTCATTTGAAACATTTCCATTTTCTTTAACAATTTTCAATTCACTTTTCAATCCGGAAATGGTTTCATCCACAGCGGTAGCATGATTATTAAATCTTTTGACCAATTTCACAGGTCGCTTCTTCAACACATTCAAAGCATTCTCCATTTCACGTTTCCATGCAGAATTTGCCATTATCACACAATTAGATCAAGCCAAAGGAAAGGTAGAGTATAATTTCCCAAAGAAATGTGCTGCAGATTTGAAGTCCTTAGGTTGCTCCAATCCAAAACTTCTTCTCCTTAACAAATTCTTTGAAAAGATCAAGATCTGAGAAATTAAAAAGACATTGACAGTAAGTTAGTACAAATTCAAATTTTCAATTTCCCAACATTGAAACAGAAATGTAAGATTTAACCATAAATTTTGCAACAGCAAAATTGAAATCAATCAAAGGTAACAATTTAGGGTTTGAAAAGTTTTGAGTCATTTCTGGACTCCTATGTTGTTGAAGAAGTAAAGTAATCCACTTTCCTTCTCCTCCGTTAGTAAATTTCCCACTTCCTACTACATCAGGATCTTTTACTCTCTAATCCTCACATCCTCACCCTTCATGGCTTCAAGCCCTCCCTCTACACATGAGTCATTGCTAAGAGAAGGTAAGTTTGTTTGGCCTCTAGGTAATTGGAGTGAGCTTCAGCGGTGGCTACACTGCACACCCCGCCTTAGTCCTGAGGACCTAAGCACGCCCCACATCTAACCAGCGGCCGCTGGCTGTGTGATCACTCAGTTTCCCTCCAATCCCCTACCACTTCACATTGTGGTTCTACCGACACAGGTTAGAGCACCCTCACCGGTCACGGCAATCGATATTCGAGTGAGCAAACTTCTCCCTGGTTTCTAACCAAAGCTTTGATACCATATGTAACAGGATCTCCTACCTCTCAGAAAATCCCATTACTACAAACAATTCCAACCACACATTCCACACATTGGAAAACACACATCCACATTTGACAACACTCACATAAGGATAAACTTTAAATTAGAAGAAGCTTCTGTCCACATAACATTAGCTTGGTCTCTTGCCCTCGTGGCTCAACCCTTCTTTTTTTAAAGTATTTTCCACTACTCTCCACTCTTAATAATTCTATCTCTTAACTACTAAAACACTATTTAGTTAGTAAGAGATTTCAATGCAAAATGCCTTTTCTCCAATTTGGTATTAATCGCTCAGGACCAAGATCAGCCGGAATTTCCACAAACATTTCCAAAGAAAAAGATGTCTACTCTCCTCTTACACTTCACTATTTATCCATCATCGCCCTGGACTCGCCAGGCCAAAGTCAACGCTCCGTTTTAACAGGCTTTTACCTGGGCCAATCATTGATCAGCAAAGACTCAGACTGACCAATGCAAAAACGTGCGAAATCTCTTACTAACTACTTAGCACTTTATTAACCAATCAAACGCTACGTTTCACTACGTAACATTTACGTGCAAAAGCGCGCGCCAAACGAAACGCGACTTCGCACGATCATGCGTCACAAATTTCGCACGTGAAACTTCCTACGAAATTCCCTTAAGTGAAAGTGACGGTTCGTACTAAAAATTGTACGAAACGAAGTACCATGCATACTGAACGTTTCATTAGAACTTTATGAAACGTTCACGCGAAATTTCGGTACTAATTTTGACCCTTAACCCGTTTCAATGATACCCACCTGTTATTTAGACCCCACACTGCCACCTAAGTGCACCCATAGCTATAACTTTTGAAATATAACTCCAAATCGCGTGATTCTTTCGCGAACGTCTACCAAATTTAATAATCTATAATCATAACTCCTAAATACCCTTTTATAAATTAGTTCGATCCGCTATTACTGTTACAATACACCAGTGTAGGAGAAGAGGTCAACTTCCCTTTTAGTTCCTCGAATGCTCTCTCTTGATCAGCTCCTCACGCAAACGTCTCCTTTTCCCGAAGCAAATCCGTCAAAGGTGCAGCGATCATACTGAAGTTCTTTATAAACTTCCTGTTGTAAGTGGCCAATCCCAAAAATGATCTAACTTCCGTGACATTAGTAGGTTGCTTCCAATTTTGGATTGCAGTGATTTTGGATGGATCTATTTTAACACCTTCCCCACTAACTATATGTCCCAAAAATAATTGTTCACTTTTAAGAAAGCTGGATTTTGACAATTTTCCGTATAATTTTCTTTCTTTTAACATTTCTAACACTTTTCTTAAATGAATTACATGTTGTTCTCTAGATTCACTGTAAATTAAAATATCATCAATAAACACCTGAACAAACTCATCTATGTAATCAGAAAAAGTTTGGTTCATTAATCTTTGGTAAGTAGGCGGTGCATTCGTTAAGCCGAATGGCATTACTATCCATTCAAAATGACCGACCCTAGTCCTCAAAGCAGTTTTATCAACATCCTCAGTTCTGATTGGCACTTGATTAAAGCCACTACGCAGGTCAATCAATGAAAATACTTTAGCACCTTTTAAACGATCTATCAAATCAGAAATTAAAGGTAACGGATACTTATCCTTCACCGTAATCTTGTTCAGACTACCATAATCGACACACATTCTCAACGTTCCGTCCTTTTTTTTTGACAAAGAGAACTGGTGCTCCATACGGTGATTTGCTGGGCTGAATATATCCTTTCTCTAAGAGTTCTTTGATCTGTTTCGTTAACTCCTCTTGCTCAAAGAAACTGTGCTTGTAAATTCTTGTGAAAGGAGGATTACATCCAGGTTCAAGGTTAATAACATGTTCTACATCTCGGGAAGGTGGCCTTCCTGAGGGTAAATCATTAGGAAAAACATTTTAAATTCAAAAATCAAATCTTTAACAACAACATGAGATGTATTAATGTCAGTTACAAAATCATATTTTAGTTTTTCGAAAGTTTTAGTGGTGTCTGATTTAGGGATGACATCAATGTTAGTGTTTTCTCCCCCCCTTTCATCAGTAACTGCCTCAGTTACTAATAACAAGAAAGCATGATTTGTTTTATCTTTTAAGTGCTTTTTAAATTGTTTAGCAGATATCAAACCTTCCACTCCCAATCTGGTTATGTTATTTATATGATTCCTATGCAATTTCTTAGGAGATAATGCTTGCAAAACCTTCCAACCGTTTTCAGACTTCACTTTTAAGGTGTTAATTTCCCAATTAATTTGAGGATTATGTTCTGTTAACCAAGGCTTTCCCAGAATTAGTTCCTCACTTCCTAAATTCATTATTTCACACACAACTTTCATTTTATGACCCTAAATATCCACTTCAATTGTGTCAGTTTGTAAGTCTAATGTGGACTTATTACCATTTGCCACTTGAACATGTAAAGGTTTTTTCCCTTGTGACAGTAGGAATTATGTTTTCCTCTACAAACTTATGCGAAATAAAATTATGTGTAGCACCTGAATCGACCATTACTCTTAATGGTTTTCCCTCCACTAAAGACTCGAATCTAATCGAACTGTGTCTGGTGTCCTCATTACTTAACTGTCCAAACATAGGTATGTTGTTGAGAATTTCATCCGAAGGATTCTTCAAACTATGCAGTGTGGCAAGAATCATAATAAATTAAGCTATTTTAGCCTTTCCATTAATTAATTTGCCCTCCAGAGTCAACTCCTTAACATCTGGCTTTGGTTGACTCAACTGAGGACTTCCAGTTAGTCCTTTCCGTTTCCCACCTCTTGGGCTTCCTGCTCAGCTAGGTATAATGCAATATCCTCTTGGAGACCTTCATTTATATCGACTGTTTTGAGAGAACCTTTATCTGTACAGTCCTTAGCGTAATGATCTGGACCACCACATTTGAAACAAGTGACTTTCTTTTTCGGTTTTGTGCACTCTCTACTGAAATGTCCCTCCTCTCCACAGTTATAACAGTTAATCTTTTTCAGTTGTGCACACTCAAATGCTCTATGACCCCTTTTCTGACAAATAGTGCACGTGGGGATGGTAAGGTTAGGCGTCTGGTTATTAATGTTTGGTTTAGGACTTTTAATGTACCCCCCTCTATTGTTAAATTTATTTCCTGCATTAACACTATGTCCACCCCTTTGATTTCCCTTGAAGATATTTTGCCTATTCACCAGACCCGCATTCAGACCCTCTTCAACAAATTCCTCCTCATCCCTCTGTGATACTTCATTTAAATTACCTCGAGCGGTCGATTTTCCCGATTATACCCCAACTGATCCTCTAATTCCAATGACTTATCTTGTAATTCCTTCAAATTATTAAAATTTTGATGTTTTAGCTCTGATTTCAGTATAGGATTCAAATAGTTCAAGAAATGCAATTTAGCTATTTCATCAGTCAAACCTATGACATGAATGCTAGATGAGTCAAATTCCACAATATAATCCTTCACAGATCCAGTCTGCTTACAATTCAACCACTTTTCTTCCATTCTGGATTTAAAAGTGACAGACAAGAAACGCGATTTGATCGCGGTTTTAAAAGTTTCCCAATCAACATTATCAAGAATCAATTTAGACCGTCTCTGAGTATAATACCAAATTTGAGCATCTCCTTTCAGAGAGCTAACTGCAAAAGAAGTATAATCATCGCGATCACAGTTCTTAGATTCCAAATAATACACCATATGAAAAATCCAAACATCCAACTCATCAATCTTCTTACCACCAAACGATGGTGCCTCACTAATAGACAATTTCAGATCCCTTATCTTCTTAGGTTTATCATGATCATCCTCCCTAAAATTGGCATTTCTTTTACTACTTTCACCCTTTTAGTCATTAACATCATTCTTTGTCTGAATTAAATTAATGAGCTCATCCAATTTCTCATTTGAAACATTCCAATTTTCTTTAACAACTTTCAATTCACTTTTCAATTCGCAAATTTGTTCATCCACAGTAGCAGAATGATTATTATTTTTTTTTACCAATTTTGCAGTTCGTTTCTTCAACACATTCAAAGCATTCTCCATTTCACGTTTCCATGCAGAATTTGCCATTATCACACAATTAAATCAAGCAAAAGGAAAGATAGAGTATAATTTACCAAAGAAATTTGCTGCAGATTTGAAGTCTTTAGATTGCTCCAATCCAAAACTTCTTCTCCTTAACAAATCCTTTGAAAAGATCAAGATCTGAGAAATTAAAAGACATTGACAATAAGTTAGTACAAATTCAAATTTTCAATTTCCCAACATTGAAACATAAATGTAAGAATTTCCCCACCAATTTTGCAATAGCCAAAATTGAAAGCTCTCAAAGGTAAGGTTTAACCATAAATTTTGCAACAGCAAAACTGAAATCAATCAAGGTAATAATTTAGGGTTTGAAAAGTTTTGAGTCATTTTTGGACTCTTTTGCTCTTGAAGAAGTAAAGTACTCCACTTTCCTTCTCCTCCATTAGCAAATTCCCCATTTCCCACTACATCAGGATCTTTTGTTATATAATCCTCACATCCTCACCCTTCATGGCTTCAAGCCCTCCCTCTACACATGAATCATTGCTAGGAGAAGGCAAGTTTGTTTGGCCTCTAGGTAATTGGAGTGAGCTTCGGCGGTGGCTACACTGCCCACCCCGCCTTAGTCCTTAGGACCTGAGCACGCCCCACATCTAACCAGCGGCCGCTGGCAGTGTGATCACTCGGTTTCCCTCCAATCCCCTACCACTTCACATTGTGGTTCTACCGACACAGGTTAGAGCACCCTCACCAGTCACGGCAATCGATTTTCGGGTGAACAAACTTCTCCCTGGTTTCTAATCAAATCTCTGATACCATATGCAACAGGATCTCCTACCTCTCAGAAAATCCCATTACTACAAACAATTCCAACCACACATTGAAAAACACACATCCACATTTGACAACACTCACATAAGGATAAACTTTAAATTAGAAGAAGCTTCTGTCCACATAACATTAGCTTGGTCTCTTGCCCTCATGGCTCAACCCTTCTTTTTAAAGTATTTTCCACTACTCTCCACTCTTAATAATTCTATCTCTTAACTACTAAAACACTATTTAGTTAGTAAGAGATTTCAATGCAAAATGCCTTTTCTCCAATTTGGTATTAATCGCTCAGGACCAAGATCAGCCGGAATTTCCACAAAATTTTCCAAAGGAAAAGATGTCTACTCTCCTCTTACACTTCTCCATTTATCCATCATCGCCCTGGGCTCGCCAGGCCAGAGTCAAAGCTCCGTTTGAACAGGCTTTTACCTGGGCCAATCATTGATCAGCAAGGACTCGGACTGACCAATGCAAAAACGTGTGAAATCTCTTACTAACTACTTAGCACTTTATTAACCAATCAAACGCTACGTTTCACTACGTAACATTAACGTGCAAAAGCGCGCGCCAAACGAAACGCAACTTCGCACGATCATGCGTCACAAATTTCGCACGTGAAACTTCCTACGAAATTCCCTTAAGTGAAAGTGACGTTTCATACTAAAAATTGTACGAAACGAAGTACCATGCATACTGAACGTTTCATTAGAACTTTATGAAACGTTCACGCGAAATTTCGGTACTAATTTTGACCCTTAACCCGTTTCAATGATACCCACCTGTTATTTAGACCCCGCACTGCCACCTAAGTGCACTCATAGCAATAACTTTTGAAATATAACTCCAAATCGCGTGATTCTTTCGCTAACGTCTACGAAATTTAATAATCTATAATCATAACTCCTAAATACCCTTTTATAAACAAGTTCGATCCGCTATTACTGTTACAATAGCGGTGTACGTAGATGATTTACTATTAATTAGCAAATCAATGGCTGAAATTAACAAAATCAAAACTGCTCTAAACTCACGATTCGAGATGAAAGACCTCGGTGAGGCAAAATATATTTTGGGTATTCAGGTAGAAAGTGACAAAAATAAGAAAGTAATAAAATTGACTCAAAAAGAGGCTATTGGAAAGATGTTAGATGAGTATGGAATGCGAGAGGCAAGAGGATGTCTAACTCCAATGGAATTTCGGCAGAAGTTAGAGGGAGAAGAGACAAAACCAGGTGTCATTGTTTTCGAGTATTTAGAGTCAGGGGAGAATGATTCTATGACACAAATACCTTACAGATAGATAGTGGGAAGCTTAATATATTTCATGAACTGTACCCGTCTTGACATTGACATTGTTGCAACTGTCGAGTACTGAGCAGGAGTCTAGAGAATCCGAGAAAATCTGATTTTGATGCAGCAAGGAGAGTCTTAAGATGTTTGGCAAGAACAAAAGACCTCAAACTCACACTAGGCAGAGGAGAAGTGAAGCTGCAAACGTGGAGTGATGCAAGTTATGGCGACATGCCAAGCCGAAAATCCAACACGGGATTCGTTTTGCAAATTGGGAATAGAACGTTCTGCTGGAGCACCAAACTTCAAAAGGTTACAGCGCAGTCGACAATGGAGTCAGAATATATAGCAGCAAGCTCGACCCTCAAAGAACTCTTATGGGAAAAATCCATGTTGCAATAACTAGGATACATGCAGGTTGGGCCACAGGTGATCTGGTGTGATAACCAGGCTGCCATTGTCATTGCCACTAACCCAAGTCACCACTTCAAGATTAAGCACATGGATGTAAAATTACACTTTGTAAGAGAAAGAACTGTTCTCTAGAGCGAGCAAATTATGCTATCTGCCAAACAGAAGAATGGTTGATGATATGCTTACTAAAGCTCTTCCAGCTCCCAAGCTGAACTATTTTAGGGATGCAGTAGGATTCGGTGAATAGATGAGTGGCTCCACTGCGATACTGCCATGCTGTGCTAGCCAAAATTAGGATGTAGTGGAACCAGGTGATTAGTTGGTTTGTTGCGCTGCTATGGTTGCGCTGCTATGTTGCCTTGCTATGCGGCCATGCTGCGCTAAGTGTGACATTGCAGCTGCGCTAATACATTGAGTTTAAAGCTTTAGGGGAGTGTTATTTTTGAAAAGCTTTAAGTCTCAATAAATCAGTACGACGACAGGAAGACTACAAGGACACGGGTCATCACTTAAAACACTGTTTCATGTATCTTGGATTGACACTTACATCCACATCCACGTCACACATCAAAGGGAGACAATGCAGCTGCGATACAGCAACGCAACTGCGATACTGCAACGCAACTGCGATACAGCAACGCAACTGCGACGCAGTCAGAACAAGTCAACAACAACGAAGTGAAGATAACGCAACTGCGATTACATTTGATACACTCTGTACGGACAACGCAGCTGCGGATATTTTTATATGATTCAGTTTAGTACAGAACAGCTGCGATAGATACGAATCTAGTTAGCTTAGTGGTAGCTCAGTGATAGCTTGATCGAATAGTATTAGCTTGGCGGTTTGACGTACCTCTCAAGGACACCGGTATCGTCGGTACAATAAAAGTATAAGACTTAGGACTCAGAACACAAAATGGATCCAAAGTTCCAAGTAGTAAACTGCAAACAGTTTTTGGGAAACTTCTGAGTATTATATCTTGAGTGTTGTTGGGTCAATTGTGCTGAAACTTTGGGAGTTGCCAGTGTCTATGCTACTCTATATTTTGAAAGAGTTTTGTGAGGTTTGAATGTTTGTATAAGAACTGGTGAGCACTTTAAATCAGCTGTTTGATAAGATTCTTGATAGCTTCTGAGAGTGTATCATGTCTACTTCTACTACTACTGAGAGTGTATCATGTCTACTTCTACTACTACTGCTGATCCTCCACCTGCACCGGTGGTTGTAGAACAACAAATCCAAAGTACTACTACAACTTAGGGTATGTGGTCATGTATAGAGGTACTGGGTATTTTACTTTATCTTCCGTCAAAGATTTTCTCGCGGCTTTCGCTGGCCTCGCATCGCATATTTTAAGATAGTGTTATGTACGAAATGTGTCATTCCGTACTAAAACTGCTCTTTATTTTGTACAAATGTACAAAATAAGTGCCTGGTAATGGCGTCGACAGGGGAAATTGAGTGCGTCGCACGGAAAAGGGTACTCATATATTGGTACTGTTTAAATAGCGTTAGTTACTAATTTCGAATGTTTTAAGTAGTGTAGCACGAAATGTGTCATTCCGTACCGAAACTTGTAATTATTTTGTACAGTCGTACAATATAAGTGTCAGATAAAGGCGTCGACTATGGAAATTGTGTGCGTCGCACAGAAAATCGTAAGCATATTTGATTCCAAGTCATAAAGACGAAGGAAAATAGCGCTAACTTGTTCTCACATGTTAGCACAAACACTTTGCCGGCGGCCTTTTCGAAGCTTTAGTCATGGCTTCTTGCTAAGGTTTTCTGTCCTTTTCTTCGTGTATCTGGCGCCAAATTTGGCGTGCGGATACTCTACGGAACGTATTTTCCAAGACCTTTCTGTTGATATGAAAATCAGCTCCATCCGCTCTTTCGTCTTTCACTAATCTGAGTTGTCAAATTTTGCCATTTTCCTCTTTCCCTTCTGTGGCCATCTCTTGCAATCATTGCCGCCTAAATTGGCGTGCCTTTAGCCAACGATCAAAGTTTTCGCATTTACTGCCTTTTTCCCGTCAAACTAAGTTCGTATTGAGGGTAATTGCTTTTTAGCCGCTGACCTTCTAGTGGCTTCGGCCATCACTTCCTCCTAAAATTTCTTGACCTTCTCTTCGTGTATCTGGCGCCAAATTTGGCGTCCATGTACTCTACACAAAGTGTTTTTCATAACCTTTCTCTTCATGGACAAGCCATCTGCATCCGTTTTTTCGTTTTCTAATAATCGGTTGTGGCGCTTTCGGCCGATTTCCTACAAATAGCAAGAAAATGTTTGCCGGCGGCCTTTTACATCTTTCGGCCATGGCTTTCTGCTAGGGTTTCCTGATCTCCAAAACTTGTATACAGCGCCAAATTTGGCGTGCTAATACTCTCCGGAAGTTACTCTAAAGAAATCAACCTCAACGTTTTCCGATTCTTTTTCTTCTGTTACCTAAGGGGCTTCTTCTTTTTCACTTTTCTTTTACCTTTTCGGGTCCACCAAGGGGACTAAACCAAGCACATTATGCACTGCCACAAAGCATGCAATAGCACAAGCGATCGCCATCCACTGCCTCCCACTCTTATGGCCCCTCACAAGGGGCGAGCGTCACGCTCCTCGTCGCCGGCTTCTTCGGATCATGCTCCACCACGGTTGATTACCTCATATGAGACCCTTATCCCTCTGTTGTGTACCTCCCAGAGCACCAATCTCCCCCTCCCCACTATACAATTACCCCCACGCACGGTTCCCTCCACCATTCCCAACCCTTGCACACACCCATCTGGGGTTATACATCCCCAAAGAGCACGCCACCAATACTTTATACAAACCCTATTCTATCCCCAGCCTTAAGCAAAGAGCCCCCGCCTCTCATTAGTGCCCCTTACCGCCCACCCCATTTTCAGGAACATTCTGAACCAATGCATTTGATCCCTCTTTCACAACCACCCTTTTTATCTTCGTCGTCAAGTATTAGTCCACCTAGGTGCACTGTCCTCAGTGTGCAAGGTTCTATGTGGCGGGTGGCGGTTTGTCGAGGCATTCGAAGTCATGTCCTCTTACTCCTAAGGGTATCCTGCCCCCAGACAAGGGCCACTCTTCTCCACCAATTGTTTGCCAACAACCATATCCAATTGATTGGCAATATGTTCGTCGCCTTGACGTTCTTGGGTGTTACCATTTGGGCTATCCACGCCCTCGATTGTACACTCGTATCACGAGAAATATTCGTGATTCTATCCAAGCGTCTCTTTGATTTCTTTTAGCATTATTGGCTGAAGACATCGCCAACGACGCGGCGTGGCACTTACTCCTTTTGTTTCCTCTTTGAGTTTTGGTTTTGCCTTCAAATGGGGGGTGCGAGCGGGGCTCATGAGACAAAAGCTCGTTGCCAACGATTTTTGAGAGGGGATTGTAGTCATTGCAACAGGAGCACACGGATCGTGTAATAGGTCTTTCCATGTCCTCTCCCATGTGTCATGCCCCGTTACCAGGCTCCACAGCGAGACTACATTGGGCTAACTATCTTGGTCGTTCCAGAGAGTTCTATTAAGATACTCGTGATCTTCGACCTTTCACCCCGTCTCCATCTTCAGAGGTAACGGTTGAAGCTTTGCGTTGGCTCCATCTTCCTGCCTGTGAAGAGCTCCTTCCTTTCATTGAGGTGCATGATCCACTGGAGTCTATCGACTTGGAGCGAGAAGCTTTTACAAAATATTTGATTCGGTCTCCTCATCTTTCAGCTGGAGGCCCATCAAGCATGGTTTACGAGCTCTTGCGATATGTAGCTCTTGCGAGATATATTTTTTCCTGAAACCCTCTCTCAAGGTTTTGACCTTCTTTTTAAAGTGGCTTCTCGGGTGGCTTGGGGGCACGTCCCTCATCATGTTATACCTCTTCTATTTGCGGCACGTCTTTTAGCTGTTTTGAAACCTGCCGGCGACATTCTCCCTATTGCTATTGGAGAAGTTTTGTACCGTTTGGTGGCTCGTGCGATGTGTACTCAACTTCAAGGCGCCTTCCTTGACTATTTTACACCGCACCAGTTTGGAGTTGCTACAAGAGGGGGTTGTGAGGCAGTTGTTCATGGCCTTCGTGCTATTTTGGATCTTCATCTAGATTGGGCGGTCCTTCAAGTGGATGTTGCCAACGCAATTAACACCGTCATCCGTAATGTCATATTTGGGGAAGTAAGGCATGCTCCATTGCCAATTAACCATATTTTCCCTTTTGTGCGTGCCTTTTTTTCTAGTCCAAGCCCCCTCATCTTTCCTGTAGGTGGCCCGTTTGGTGATGCTGCCACCTTAGAGTTTGCGACTGGCACTCGCCATGGTGATCCTTTGGGGGCACCCCTTTTTGTGTTGGCTCACCTTCGAGCATTGCGTGATTCTGCTGTGGCTTTTCCTGGTTGTTTATTCTCTTCGATTGCGGATGATACACATTTTGTCGGGCCCGAAACCAAGTTTTATCTGCCTTCACCCATTTTGTAGAGCAACTTTGTAAGATCGGTTTATCAGTTAAGCCATCTAAATGTGTGTCGTGGTGCCCGCAAGGCTTACCTTCTGATTACCCTGTCAATATGGGTTTTCGAATTGTGTCTTCGACGGAGGGAATGAAAGCATTAGGATCCCCTATCGGAACCCTATCCTTTGTCAACCAAGTTGTTAGTGATGGTTTGTTGGAGGACCTATCGCACTCTGATGACCTTCCTAAGCTCTCCGACTCCCAAGTGGCTTTCGCAATCCTCACCCGTTGTTTTGCTCAACGTCCTTTATATCTCGCCCTAACAGTCTCACCAACGGCTCTGTTTTTGTCTTCCTGAAAGACTTTGATGACAAACGTTTTAGCGTGCTCCACTACCTCGTTGGGCATGGGATTTTTGATCGGCCGGAGAGCTCGTTTGCCCGCCAACAAACTAGTCTCCCTATTTCGAATGGCGGCTTAGGTTTGATTCTTGTGGCTAGCGTTGCTCCGGTGGCCTATTTGGGTAGTTGGGCTTTGGTGGCACCTTCCATCACCTCTCGATTTATCGTAGATGACGTTCTAATTGTGGCCTAGGTGGTCCCCAAGGTGGAGGAAAACCTTTTTCCTTTTCATGAGGCTCTTCTCTCTTCGCGTGCACTTCTCCCGCCTAATGCACGAAACCAGGTTCCAACTTTTCAAAATCTTATTTCCGACAACACCTTTCATCTCCAATAACGCATAATTGAGCAGTAGGCAGTCGTTGAATTCCATAACCTTTTAAACCCGCTACCTTCTGATCAATCGCGTGCTCAACTCCGTTCGTGTTCTGGGCCGGCGACTGGTGCGTGGTTTCAAGCCACACCGATTTTTCCGACACTTCGTTTGACGTCGGATCAGTTCACATCTGCCCTACGTCTACGTTTGGGTTTGCCTCACCATGCGCTTTTCAGGCGACCCCATTGTGTTTGTAGTCAACCTATCTACTCGGACGGGATTCATCTACAACGTTGCTCTAGAGGTGGTGGACGTACTGTTGAGCATGATTTGGTTCGCGACTCAGTTGATGCAATTGGCAATGACGCATGTTACACCGTGAGGCACGAAGTTTCTCATGTACTACCTCCTCGCTCACAGTCTAACGACCTTCCAAGTCCTCGGGTTGATTTGGTTTTCCTCCACGGGGTTGGGAGGACTTTGGGTGATGTCATTTTGACATATCTGACTGGGACCCACGTTTCTTCTCGCGCGGCGGTACATACAGGCGTGGCGGCTCGGGATGAAGCAACTTCTAAGGAACGGGATTACGCTCACCGAGACCTGGCAGACCGATTGGTGCCATTTGCTGCATAAATTTTCGGTACTTTGCACAAGACTTTTGATGATTTCTTTCGTAGAGTGCAAAAAAAACATTTGAAACCCGGGGTCTCGAGAGCCCTCCCCCGAGCCTTCTCGTTGCGTTTGACCGTCAACGTGTATCAGTAGCTCTTCAACGAGCGCAAGCCGCGGCCCTTCTACGACGGAGCACGGTGGCGGATGACAGGTGTGGCCTCTCGGATCTTCCACCAAGGGATCCAATCCACATCCACGATCTTCTGGGGTGTGGATTTTAGTTTGGTAGGGTTGTGTAGTCAATTTGTATAGTGCCATCTTTAGTAAATTTGCTTGGTTTTGGAAGGTATTATAGTTAGATTTGGTGTCTTCACATGTTTTCTTTCCGTTAGTTTCCTTTGGCTATTATTTAGCATCAAACGCTTTTTCCCTTTATTTTTTATAACCCTTTGTACTTTGATGTTTTTTTCCATCGCACTTTTGAAATAACAGTCATGCATATGTTCAGTGGTCGAATATGTGAACACAGACTTTCACGGCTACCCTAAATACATGAGAATGTGTATCGATTTCTTAAATTTAATAGCGATTTATGGTGTACGTTCAACCTTTTATTGAGAATTCCGTACATTTTGTCTGTACATTTTCCGTACACGAAAAGTATACGAATTTAACGAAAATTTCAAATTCTTAGGGTACGTCCCCATGTATTAAAGTATCCACTTTTCTCTGTCTTTTTGCCCTAAAATTCAAGGAACTCTGACAAAGACTTTAGCCGTACGATAAAATCATGTTTACCAAAGTACAGTGAACGTAATTTCATACTTTGGATGTACGACGTGTTTGTCGTCATGTGAACGCATTTTGGCGTTTTCCCCTTTTCGAGCCCCGGGCAAGAGAATCCAGTACAAAAAAAAACTTCATCCAAAATCACCTCGAGGGGGTGATTTTAGTTCAAGTACCGCCCAAACAACGAATGAAAACCGACCCAAGCACGTACCACACGAGAGCGATTTTTTTTGGAATGGGGAGAGTCCTCGCTATTTTTCTCCGTGGTCGTCACCCGCATGTATGGAAAAAAGTTTGCAGGGGTCTCGGACCTCCACTTTCATTCATGGGTCCTTTGGATGATTTTTCGCCGTTGTCGCCTCTCCCTTCTCCCTCTCACACTATCGCTTTTATCTCACACTTTTTAGAACGAGACACGACAATATTGATATAAAATGAAAGATCTTTGAAAAATATTTGTTTTGACAATTTTTTGGTTTTTTTTTAATGGCAAGTCGAATGAAAAAAGTAAAAAAAATGAATTGGGGAAACCATGGTGTAAAGTTCTTGAATCAGTGACGTCGACGTTGTCACAAGTGAGCGTGACGTCACAAGTTCACCAAACCCTAAACATCTACAATTTCACAATAATCTAGACGTCTACCACTGTCGGTGTTTTTGTTGGCGTCACCAATACCACTGTCGCTGTTTTTGTTGGCGTCACCAATCGTCGGAAGTTTTGTAGTTGGCTTCAATCGTCACAAGCTGTGCCTACGTCTACAAAAGTCGCATGTCAAAGTTCCAATTTCATTTTCGCACATTGGGACGCTCTTCAAAGTAGTACGGGGAATCTTCACTACAATCCAAAATACTTTATCAAAGTACCGATTACATGGGGAGTAAAAATTAACGCATTTGCTTAAAAAAGTGAAAATCCGTACGTTTGGTACCTCTATGGTATTTTCGCTAAGCGATACACGTGTCTTTTCCGCCACTTCAATCAGCTATTGTCTATGCACACGTGTTCAATTTTTTTCAGCCGCCAAAAAGGCTAGAACGGTAGAACCTTACCTTTTGATGATTTGATCTCAACCGTCATTGTGCACGCCGAAAAACGAGTTTAAATTTCTAAAGGCCGTTTTTCACACCTTGGGAAAGCATAATTTTTCACGCATGCGAACTCATCCGTACTGTCGTTTTTCGGCAGGTGAAAAGGTACATTATTTTCCACAGCCAAAATTTACCCCCTCCCGCCAAACGAATCATTAGTTTGTTCGACAGATTCTTGTCGTCCAGTGGAAAGCAAGGTCGTCTGTCGGTCCAATCTTACGCCAGATTCCTAACATTCCAAAATTTCGAAATTCAGACTACATTGGATCCACTTTGGCGCTCATGTTACCCACGTCCGACACAATGCCTGTCCTTTCACAGTGAAGAAGTAAATTAGAATCCTAATATATCTCTACGTGGCGTCACTTTATTCGCTAAATCCTGGAATATGTGTGAGGCCAGGATACGTTTTACATGCAGTTTCGCAAGCAATTTTTTTTTTTTTAAACATGTGAAATCGGCTTAAAAAATATTGACGGTGATGGCGATACACGGTATACCGTAGCAAGAAAATGCTCGCTCTTTATTCACCTCCTTATTTTTCGGAATTTATCTTTGCCGTCCGATCGTGATTCCTGGAGAATAGACTCACTCCTCGTTCACGTTCTTATTTT
>JBBHKE010002355.1:0-12463 GCA_037447655.1 Zygnema cylindricum
TCAAATTTGTGCTAGAAACATGGTTTAGGGTTTTTTTTAACAATTTTTGTGAGCGTTAACAATGTAAATAGTTTCTTACCACTATTGTTGTTAGCGAAAACACAAACTTGAGTTACAAACATGGTTATGAGTTTATTTTCCCTCTTTTTGTGGCAACGAACAATAAACGAAGTTTATTACAAATATATTTGTTAGCACAAACTCAAATCTGTGTTAGAAACATGGTTTAGGGTTTTATTTAACTATTTTTGTGAGAGTTAACAATGTAAAGAGTTTCTTACCACTATTGTTGTTAGCGAAAACACAAACTTGAGTTACAAACATGGTTGTGAGTTTATTTTCCCTCTTTTTGAGGCAACGAACAATAAACAATGTTTATTACAAATATATTTGTTAGCACAAACTCATTTTTGTGTTAGAAACATGGATAAGGGCTTTATTAAACTATTTTTGTGAGCGTTAACAATGTAAAGAGTTTCTTACCACTATTGTTGTTAGCGAAAACACAAACTTGAGTTACAAACATGGTTCTGAGTTTATTTTCCCTCTTTTTGAGGCAACGAACAATAAACGATGTTTATTACAAATATATTTGTTAGCACAAACTCAAATTTGTGTTAGAAACATGGTTTAGGGTTTTATTTAACTATTTTTGTGAGCGTTAACAATGTAAAGAGTTTCTTACCACTATTGTTGTTAGCGAAAACACAAACTTGAGTTACAAACATGGTTGTGAGTTTATTTTCCCTCTTTTTGAGGCGACGAACAATAAACGATGTTTATTACAAATATATTTGTTAGCACAAACTCAAATTTGTGTTAGAAACATTGGTTTAGGGTTTTATTTAACTATTTTTGTGAGCGTTAACAATGTAAAGAGTTTCTTACCACTATTGTTGTTAGCGAAAACACAAACTTGAGTTACAAACATTGTTCTGAGTTTATTTTCCCTCTTTTTATGGCAAAGAACAATAAACGATGTTTATTACAAATATATTAGGTAGCACAAACTCAAGTTTGTGTTAGAAACATGGTTTAGGGTTTTATTTAACTAATTTTGTGAGCGTTAACAATGTAAAGGGATTCTTACCACTATTGTTGTTAGCGCAAATACAAACTTGAGTCACAAACATGGTTTGGAGTTTGTTTTATATTTTTTTGTGTCCGTGAACAATAAACGATGTTTATTACAAATATATTTGTTAGCACAAACTCAAATTTGTGTTATAAACATAGTTTAGGAATTTTTTTAACTATTTTTGTGAGCGTTAACAATGTAAAGAGTTTCTTACCACTATTGTTGTTAGCGAAAACACAACCTTGAGTTACAAACATGGTTGTGAGTTTATTTTCCCTCTTTTTGAGGCGACGAACAATAAACGATATTTATTACAAATATATTTGTTAGCACAAACTCAAATTTGTGTTAGAAATATGGTTTAGGGTTTTATTTAACTATTTTTGTGAGCGTTAACAATGTAAAGAGTTTCTTACCACTATTGTTGTTAGCGAAAACACAAACTTGAGTTACAAACATGGTTTGGAGTTTGTTATACATCTTTTTGTGACCGCGAACAATAAACGATGTTTATTACAAATATATTTGTTAGCGCAAACTCAAATTTGTGTTAGAAACATGGTTTAGGGTTTTATTTAACTATTTTTGTGAGCGTTAACAATGTAAAGAGTTTCTTACCACTATTGTTGTTTGCGAAAACACAAACTTGAGTTACAAACATGGTTATGAGTTTATTTTCCCTCTTTTTGTGGCAACGAACAATAAACGAAGTTTATTACAAATATATTTGTTAGCACAAACTCAAATCTGTGTTAGAAACATGGTTTAGGGCTTTATTAAACTATTTTTGTGAGCGTTAACAATGTAAAGAGTTTCTTACCACTATTGTTGTTAGCGAAAACACAAACTTGAGTTACAAACATGTTTCTGAGTTTATTTTCCCTCTTTTTGAGGCGACGAACAATAAAAGATGTTTATTACAAATATATTTGTTATCACAAACTCAAATCTGTGTTAGAAACATGGTTTAGGGTTTTATTTAACAATTTTTGTGAGCGTTAACAATGTAAAGAGTTTCTTACCACCATTGTTGTTAGGGAAAACACAAACTTGAGTTACAAACATGGTTGTGAGTTTATTTTCCCTCCTTTTGTGGCAACGAACAATAAACTATGTTTATTACAAATGTATTTGTTATCACAAACTCAAATCTGTGTTAGAAACATGGTTTAGGGTTTTATTTAACAATTTTTGTGAGCGTTAACAATGTAAAGAGTTTCTTACCACCATTGTTGTTAGCGAAAACACAAACTTGAGTTACAAACATGTTTCTGAGTTTATTTTCCCTCTTTTTGAGGCGACAACAAAAGATGTTTATTACAAATATATTTGTTAGCACAAACTCAAATTTGTGTTAGAAATATGGTTTACGGTTTTTTTTAACAAAATGTTTTGTCCTATGTGTATTAATTATTAGAGTAGATCTATTCATTCTGACATATCACGAAGTATTCGGGTATACTCAAATTAATAGAGGTAGTTGATAGATTACGTACGGCTGGTATGTCTCCGTACAGTCAGTAGTGAGCTCTAGTGTATATTTGTAGGACTTAGTCATTTTTGCACTTACGAACTTTTTGTACCAAAATCTGTTTTTGGTCATTTCTGGTAATTTCATCTGAGGATTGCTCTCAGATCTATTGACAGAATTGTCTGAAAATTTTCATGTTTGTTCCTCCTTGTATTGGAAATATTGTGGCAAATTTTCAGACCTAGTGTGCGTCTGGTTTGCTTGGGGATTTATTGTGAAGTTGGTCAGATTTATCAAAGTTATGGCAGGCTTTATTACAAATATATTTGTTAACACAAACTCAAATCTGTGTTAGAAACATGGTTTAGGGTTTTTTTTAACTATTTTTGTGAGCGTTAACAATATAAAGAGTTTTTTACCACTATTGTTGTTAGCGAAAACACAAACTTGAGTTACAAACATGGTTAAGAGTTTATTTTCCCTCTTTTTGTGGCAACGAACAATAAACGATGTTTATTACAAATATATTTGTTATCACAAACTCAAATCTGTGTTAGAAACATGGTTTAGGGTTTTTTTTTAACAATTTTTGTGAGCGTTAACAATGTAAAGAGTTTCTTACCACCATTGTTGTTAGCGAAAACACAAACTTGAGTTACAAACATGGTTATGAGTTTATTTTCCCTCTTTTTGAGGCTACGAACAATAAACGATGTTTATTACAAATATATTTGTTAGCACAAACTCAAATTTGTGTTAGAAACATGGTTTAGGGTTTTATTTAACTATTTTTGTGAGCGTTAACAATGTAAAGAGTTTCTTACCACTATTGTTGTTAGCGAAAACACAAACTTGAGTTACAAACATGGTTGTGAGTTAATTTTCCCTCTTTTTGAGGCAACGAACAATAAACAATGTTTATTACAAATATATTTGTTAGCACAAACTCATTTTTGTGTTAGAAACATGGATAAGGGCTTTATTAAACTATTTTTGTGAGCGTTAACAATGTAAAGAGTTTCTTACCACTATTGTTGTTAGCGAAAACACAAACTTGAGTTACAAACATGTTTCTGAGTTTATTTTCCCTCTTTTTGAGGCGACGAACAATAAAAAATGTTTATTACAAATATATTTGTTAACACAAACTCAAATTTGTGTTAGAAACATAGTTTAGGAATTTTTTTAACTATTTTTGTGAGCGTTAACAATGTAAAGAGTTTCTTACCACTATTGTTGTTAGCGAAAACATAAACTTGAGTTACAAACATGGTTCTAAGTTTATTTTCCCTCTTTTTGAGGCAACAACATCAAATGATGTTTATTACAAATATATTTGTTAGCACAAACTCAAATCTGTGTAAGAAACATGGTTTAGGGTTTTTTTTAACTATTTTTGTGAGGGTTAACAATGTAAAGAGTTTTTTCCCACTATTGTTGTTAGCGAAAACACAAACTTGAGTTACAAACATGGTTGTGAGTTTATTTTCCCTCTTTGTGAGGCGACGAACAATAAAGGATGTTTATTACAAATATATTTGTTAGCACTAACTCAAATTTGTGTTCGAAACATTGGCTAAGGGTTTTTTTAACTATTTTTGTGAGGGTTAACAATGTAAAGAGTTTTTTCCCACTATTGTTGTTAGCAAAAACACAAACTTGAGTTACAAACATGGTTGTGAGTTTATTTTCCCTCTTTTTGAGGCGACGAACAATAAACGATGTTTATTACAAATATATTTGTTAGCACAAACTCAAATTTGTGTTAGAAACATGGTGTAGGGTTTTATTTAACTGTTTTTGTAAGCGTTTACAATGTAAAGGGATTTTTACCACTATTATTGTTAGCGCAAACACAAACTTGAGTTACAAACATGGTTTGGAGTTTGTTATATATCTTCTTGTGACCGCCAACAATAAACGATGTTTATTACAAATATATTTGTTAGCACAAAACTCAAATTTGTGTTAGAAACATGGTTTAGGGTTTTTTTTTAACAATTTTTGTGAGCGTTAACAATGTAAATAGTTTCTTACCACTATTGTTGTTAGCGAAAACACAAACTTGAGTTACAAACATGGTTATGAGTTTATTTTCCCTCTTTTTGAGGCAACGAACATCAAATGATGTTTATTACAAATATATTTGTTAGCACAAACTCAAATCTGTATAAGAAACATGGTTTAGGGTTTTCTTTAACTATTTTTGTGAGCGTTAACAATATAAAGAGTTTCTTACCACTATTGTTGTTAGCGAAAACACAAACTTGAGTTAGAAACATGGTTATGAGTTTATTTTCCCTCTTTTTGAGGCGACGAACAATAAACGATGTTTATTACAAATATATTTGTTAGCACAAACTCAATTTTGTGTTCGAAACATGGTTTAGGGCTTTATTAAACAATTTTTGTGAGCGTAAACAATGTAAAGAGTTTCTTACCACTATTGTTGTTAGCGCAAACACAAACTTGAGTTACAAACATGGTTATGAGTTTAATTTCCTTCTTTTTATGGCAACCAACAATTAACGATGTTTATTACAAATATATTTGTTAGCACAAACTCAAGTTTGTGTTAGAAACATGGTTTAGGGTTTTATTTAACTATTTTTGTGAGCGTTAACAATGTTAAGAGTTTTTTCCCACTATTGTTGTTAGCGAAAACACAAACTTGAGTTACAAACATGGTTCTGAGTTTATTTTCCCTCTTTTTGAGGCGACGAACAATAAACGATGTTTATTACAAATATATTTGTTAGCACAAACTCAAATTTGTGTTAGAAACATGGTTATTACAAATGTATTTGTTAGCACAAACTCAAATTTGTGTTTGAAACATGGTGTAGGGTTTTATTTAACTATTTTTGTGAGCGTTAACAATGTAAAGAGTTTCTTACCACTATTGTTGTTAGCGACATCACAAACTTGAGTTATAAACATGTTTGTGAGGTTATTTTCCCTCTTTTTGAGGCGACGAACAATAAACGATGTTTATGTCAAATATATTTGTTAGCACAAACTCATATTTGTGCTCGAAACATGGTTTAGGGTTTTTTTTAACTATTTTTGTGAGCGTTAACAATGTAAAGAGTTTCTTACCACTATTGTTGTTAGCGAAAACACAAACTTGAGTTACAAACATGGTTATGATTTTATTTTCCCTCCTTTTGTGGCAACGAACAATAAACTATGTTTATTACAAATGTATTTGTTATCACAAACTCAAATCTGTGTTAGAAACATGGTTTAGGCTTTTTTTTAACAATTTTTGTGAGCGTTAACAATGTAAAGAGTTTCTTACAACTATTGTTGTTAGCGAAAACACAAACTTGAGTTACAAACATGGTTGTGAAATTATTTTCCCTCTTTTTCAGGCGATGAACAATAAAGGATGTTTATTACAAATATATTTGTTAGCACAAACTCAAATTTGTGTTCGAAACATTGGCTTAGGGCTTTTTTTAACTATTTTTGTGAGGGTTAACAATGTAAAGAGTTTTTTCCCACTATTGTTGTTAGCGAAAACACAAACTTGAGTTACAAACATGGTTTTGAGTTTATTTTCCCTCTTTTTGAGGCGACAAACAATAAACGATGTTTATTACAAATATATTTGTTAGCACAAACTCAATTTTGTGTTAGAAACATAGTTTAGGGCTTTATTAAACAGTTTTTGTGAGCGTTAACAATGTAAAGAGTTTCTTACCACTATTGTTGTTAGCGCAAGCACTCCCTTGAGTTACAAACATGGTTCTGAGTTTTATTTTCCCTCTTTTTATGGCAAAGAACAATAAACGATGTTTATTACAAATATATTAGGTAGCACAAACTCAAGTTTGTGTTAGAAACATGGTTTAGGGTTTTATTTAACTAATTTTGTGAGCGTTAACAATGTAAAGGGATTCTTACCACTATTGTTGTTAGTGCAAATACAAACTTGAGTTACAAACATGGTTTGGAGTTTGTTTTATATTTTTTTGTGTCCGCGAACAATAAACAATGTTTATTACAAATATATTTGTTAGCACAAACTCAAATTTGTGTTATAAACATAGTTTAGGGTTTTTTTTTAACTATTTTTGTGAGCGTTAACAATGTAAAGAGTTTCTTACCACTATTGTTGTTAGCGAAAACACAAACTTGAGTTACAAACATGGTTGTGAGTTTATTTTCCCTCTTTTTGAGGCGAAGAACAATAAAAGATGTTTATTACAAATATATTTCTTAGCACAAACTCAAATTTGTGTTAGAAAGATTGTTTAGGAATTTTTTTAACTATTTTTGTGAGCGTTAACAATATAAAGAGTTTCTTACCACTATTGCTGTTAGCGCAAGCACTTACTTGAGTTACAAACATGGTTCTGAGTTTATTTTCCCTCTTTTTATGGGAAAGAACAATAAACGATGTTTATTACAAATATATTTGTTAGCAAAAAATCAAGTTTGTGTTAGAAACATGGTGTGGGGTTTTATTTAACTATTTTTGTGAGCGTTAACTATGTAAAGGGATTCTTACCACTATTGTTGCTAGCGAAAACACAAACTTGAGTTACAAACATGGTTATGAGTTTATTTTCTATCTTTTTGTGACAACGAACAATAGATGATGTTTATTACAAATATATTTGTTAGCACAAACTCAAATTTGTGTTAGAAACATGGGTTAGGGTTTTATTTAACTATTTTTGTGAGCGTTAACAATGTAAAGGGATTCTTACCACTATTGTTGTTTGCACAAACACAAACTTGAGTTACAAACATGGTTTGGGGTTTTTTTTATATTTTTTTGTGACCGTGAACAATAAACGATGTTAATTACAAATATATTTGTTAGCACAAACTCAAATTTGTGTTAGAAACATAGTTTAGGGTTTTATTTAACTATTTTTGTGAGCGTTAACAATGTAAAGAGTTTCTTACCTATTGTTGTTTGCGAAAACACAAACTTGAGTTACAAACATGGTTCTAAGTTTATTTTCCCTCTTTTTATGGGAAAGAACAATAAATAATGTTTATTACAAATATATTTGTTAGCACAAACTCAAGTTTGTGTTAGAAACATGGTGTAGGGTTTTATTTAACTATTTTTGTGAGTGTTAACAATGTAAAGAGTTTCTTACCACTATTGTTGTTAGCGAAAACACAAACTTGAGTTACAAACATGGTTCTAAGTTTATTTTCCCTCTTTTTGAGGCAACAAACATTAAACGATGTTTATTACAAATATTTTTGTTAGCACAAACTCAAATTTGTGTTAGTAACATGGTTTAGGGTTTTTTTTAACTATTTTTGTGAGTGTTAACAATGTAAAGAGTTTCTTACCACTATTGTTGTTAGCAAAAACTCAAACTTGAGTTACAAACATGGTTTTGAGTTTATTTTCCCTCTTTTTGAGGCAACGAACAATAAACGATGTTTAATTACAAATATATTTGTTAGCACAAACTCAAATTTGTGTTAGAAACATAGTTTAGGGTTTTATTTAACTATTTTTGTGAGCGTTAACAATGTAAAGAGTTTCTTACCTATTGTTGTTTGCGAAAACACAAACTTGAGTTACAAACATGGTTCTAAGTTTATTTTCCCTCTTTTTATGGGAAAGAACAATAAATAATGTTTATTACAAATATATTTGTTAGCACAAACTCAAGTTTGTGTTAGAAACATGGTGTAGGGTTTTATTTAACTATTTTTGTGAGTGTTAACAATGTAAAGAGTTTCTTACCACTATTGTTGTTAGCGAAAACACAAACTAGAGTTACAAACATGGTTCTAAGTTTATTTTCCACCTTTTTTGAGGCAACAAACATTAAACGATGTTTATTACAAATATTTTTGTTAGCACAAACTCAAATTTGTGTTAGTAACATGGTTTAGGGTTTTTTTTAACTATTTTTGTGAGTGTTAACAATGTAAAGAGTTTCTTACCACTATTGTTGTTAGCAAAAACACAAACTTGAGTTACAAACATGGTTTTGAGTTTATTTTCCCTCTTTTTGAGGCAACGAACATTAAAGGATGTTTATTACAAATATATTTGTTAGCACAAACTCAAATTTGTGTTAGAAACATGGTTTAAGGTCTTTTTTAACTATTTTTGTCAGCGTTAACAATGTAAAGAGTTTCATACCACTATTGTTGTTAGCGCAAACACAAACTTGAGTTACAAACATGGTTTGGAGTTTGTTTTACATCTTTTTGTGACTGCGAACAATAAACAATGTTTATTACAAATATATTTGTTAGCACAAACTCAAATTTGTGTTAGAAACATGGTTTAGGGTATCTTTTAACAATTTTTGTGAGCGTTAACAATGTAAAGAGTTTTTTACCACTATTGTTGTTAGCGGAAACACAAACTTGAGTTACAAACATGGTTGTGAAATTATTTTCCCTCTTTTTCAGGCGATGAACAATAAAGGATGTTCTATTTTTGTGAGCGTTAACAATGTAAAGAGTTTCTTACCACTATTGTTGTTAGCGAAAACACAAACTTGAGTTACAAACATGGTTTTGAGTTTATTTTCCCTCTTTTTGAGGCGACGAACAATAAACGATGTTTATTACAAATATATTTGTTAGCACAAACTCAAATTTGTGTTAGAAACATGGTTTAGGGTTTTTTTTAACTATTTTTGTGAGCGTTAACAATGTAAAGAGTTTCTTACCACTATTGTTGTTAGCGAAAACACAAACTTGAGTTACAAACATGGTTCTGAGTTTATTTTCCCTCTTTTTGAGGCGACGAACAATAAACGATGTTTATTACAAATATATTTGTTAGCACAAACTCAAATTTGTGTTAGAAACATGGTTTAGGGTTTTTTTTAACTATTTTTGTGAGCGTTAACAAAGTAAAGAGTTTCTTACCTCTATTGTTGTTAGCGAAAACACAAACTTGAGTTACAAACATGGTTTTGAGTTTATTTTACATCTTTTTGTGACCGTGAACAATAAACGATGTTTATTACAAATATATTTGATAGCACAAACTCAAATTTGTGTTAGAAACATACTTTAGGGTTTTTTTTAACTATTTTTGTGAGCGTTAACAATGTATAGAGATTCTTACCACTATTGTTGTTAGCGAAAACACAAACTTGAGTTACAAACATGATTCTGAGTTTATTTTCCCTCTTTTTGAGGCCACGAACAATAAACGATGTTGATTACAAATATATTTGTTAGCTCAAACTCAAGTTTGTGTTAGAAACATGGTTTAGGGTTTTTTTTAACTATTTTTGTGAGATTTAACAAAGTAAAGAGTTTCTTACCTCTATTGTTGTTAGCCAAAACACAAACTTGAGTTACAAACATGGTTTGGAATATTTTTTACATCTTTTTATGACCCCGAACAATAAACAATGTTTATTACAAATATATTTGTTAGCACAAACTCAAATTTGTGTTAGAAACATAGTTTGAGGTTTTTTTAACTATTTTTGTGAGCGTTAACAATGTAAAGAGTTTCTTACCACTATTGTTGTCAGCGAAAACACAAACTTGAGTTACAAACATGGTTTTGAGTTTATTTTCCCTCTTTATGAGGCGAGGAACAATAAACGATGTATATTACAAATATATTTGTTAGCACAAACTCAAATTTGTGTTAGAACGATGGTTTAGGGTTTTTTTTAACTATTTTTGTGAGCGTTAACAAAGTAAAGAGTTTCTTACCACTATTGTTTTTAGTGAAAACACAAACTTGAGTTACAAACATGGTTTGGAGTTTGTTTTACATCTTTTTGTGACCGCGAAGAGTAAACGATGTTTATTACAAATATATTTGTTAGCACAGCCTCAAATTTGTGTTAAAAACATGGTTTAGAGTTTTATTTAACTATTTTTGTGAGCGTTAACAATGTAAAGAGTTTCTTACCACTATTGTTGTTAGCGAAAACACAAACTTGAGTTACAAACATGGTTCTGAGTTTATTTTCCCTCTTTTTGAGGCAACGAACAATAAACGATGTTTATTACAAATATATTTGTTAGCACAAACTCAAATCTGTGTTAGAAACATGGTTTAGGAATTTATTTAACTATTTTTGTAAGCGTTAACAATGTAAAGAGTTTCTTACCACTATTGTTGTTAGCGAAAACACACACTTGAGTAACAAACATGGTTTTGAGTTTTTTTTCCCTCTTTTTGAGGCGACGAACAATAAACGATGTTTATTACAAATATATTTGTTAGCACAAACTCAAATTTGTGTTAGAAACATGGTTTAGGGTTTTTTTTAACTATTTTTGTGAGCGTTAACAATGTAAAGAGTTTCTTACCACCATTGTTGTTAGCGCAAACACAAACTTGAGTTACAAACATGGTTTGGAGTTTGTTTTACATCTTTTTGTGACCGCGAACAAAAAACGATGTTTATTACAAATATATTTGTTAGCACAAACTCAAATTTGTGTTAGAAACATAGTTTGAGGTTTTTTTTAACTATTTTTGTGAGCGTTAACAATGTCTAGAGTTTCTTACCACTATTGTTGTTAGCGAAAACACAAACTTGAGTTACAAACATGGTTCTGAGTTTATTTTCCCTCTTTTTGAGGCAACGAACAATAAACGATGTTTATTACAAATATATTTGTTAGCACAAACTCAAGTTTGTGTTAGAAACATGGTTTGGGGTTTTTTTTAACTATTTTTGTGAGCGTTAACAATGTAAAGAGTTTCTTACCACTATTTTTGTAAGCGAAAACACAAACTTGAGTTACAAACATGGTTTGGTGTTTGTTTTACATCTTTTTGTGACCGCAAACAAAAAACGATGTTTATTACAAATATATTTATTAGCACAAACTCAAATTTGTGTTAGAAACATGGTTTAGGGATTTTTTTTAACTATTTTTGTGAGCGTTAACAATGTAAAGAGTTTCTTACCACCATTGTTGTTAGCGCAAACACAAACTTGAGTTACAAACATGGTTTGGAGTTTGTTTTACATCTTTTTATGACCGCGAACAATAAACGATGTTTATTACAAATATATTTGTTAGCTCAAACTCAAGTTTCTGTTAGAAACATGGTTTAGGGCTTTTTCTAACTCTTTTTGTGAGCGTTAACAATGTAAAGAGTTTCTTACCACTATCGTTTTGAGCGCAAACACAAACTTGAGGTATAAACATGGTTCTGAGTTTATTTTCCCTCTTTTTGTGGCAACGAACAATAAACGATGTTTATTACAAATATATTTGTTAGCACAAACTCAAATTTGTGTTAGAAACATAGTTTGAGGTTTTTTTTAACTATTTTTGTGAGCGTTAACAATGTAAAGAGTGTCTTACCACTATCGTTTTGAGCGCAAACACAAACTTGAGGTATAAACATGGTTTTGAGTTTATTTTACCTCTTTTTGTGGCAACGAACAATAAACGATGTTTATTACAAATATATTTGTTAGCACAAACTCAAATTTGTGTTAGAAACATAGTTTGAGGTTTTTTTTAACTATTTTTGTGAGCGTTAACAATGTAAAGAGTTTCTTACCACTATTGTTGTTAGCGAAAACACAAACTTGAGTTACAAACATGGTTCTGAGTTTATTTTCCCTCTTTTTGAGGCGACGAACAATAAACGATGTTTATTACAAATATATTTGTTAGCACAAACTCAAATTTGTGTTAGAAACATGGTTTAGGGTTTTTTTTAACTATTTTTGTGAGCGTTAACAATTTAAAGAGTTTCTTACCACTATTGTTGTTAGCGAAAACACAAACTTGAGTTACAAACATGGTTCTGAGTTTATTTTCCCTCTTTTTGAGGCGACGAACAATAAATGATGTTTATTACAAATATATTTGTTAGCACAAACTCAAATTTGTGTTAGAAACATGGTTTAGGGTTTTTTTTAACTATTTTTGTGAGCGTTAACAATGTAAAGAGTTTCTTACCACTATTGTTGTTA
>JBBHKE010002359.1:17220-43642 GCA_037447655.1 Zygnema cylindricum
GCCGTTTCTAAAATGTCAGTGAAACAGGCTTCAGTGCTCTGAAACTTTTGGACACCCTAAAAAAAAAAAAATCGAAGCTATATAACAAGTCTCGTGACTTCGGACAAAGTGACTGTAAAATCTTTGCCGGAAAGAAATACGGTTTTTTCCTGAAAGTCAGCAGAGTGAAGGAGATCTTTGAGGTACATTGACGAGGTACACTTGTGAAGTACACGTACATCATACGCAAGTACGATTTTTCAGACGAAAAAGGCCGGTTTCCAGATATTCGATGATTTTTGAGATTTGGTAGTCAGCTTACGTGAAACCACTCATATCAAAACACGTATGTAAAACTTTTTGACAAAAGATACGCGATGTACCCCAGGCCTCTGTAATACATAAATTTTGTTGTCCGTACTATTACAGAGACCTCCTCGTGTAACCATACCCCAAATAATTAATTATTAGAATTTCATAATTATTACTCTTTTGTCGGTTACATTTTGCGGCGTCTACCTTTAAGTCACGGAACGAAAATCACGGCGTACGTGGCGTATTAGACAATTTGACTTTTTCGGTAAAATAACATATTATATAAAAAAATAAAAAATATATATTTAAAAAAATACTATATATCGCGATATATATCGCGATAATTTATGTTGGTCTCGGTATGATATATCAAGGATCCTGCTCGATCGATATTCGATATATCGAATATCGAGACTATCGCGATATGAATCTACCCGATACCCAACACTAGTTGGCACCATAGTTGTCCCGTGCGCATAATACGCACGAAACGAACGCGCGAATACTATGCACGATGCTCATTTAACGATGATTTTTTTTTTATAAAATGCGTACCTGACTATGTACCCGTACTTTTTCGTACATTTGCGTACTATATTCGTACATTTCAGTACTTTTAGGGTTATTAAGGGGGGTTTGAGGAATTTTAGGGTACATTCTCGTGCATTCTGATATATTTCTTTTAAACAGCCAACTTTTATTCGTACGTATACGTACAGTGTCCGTATATTTTCGTACTTTTGACGGTTATTATTTTGAAATTTTTTAAGGTACATTTTCGTACGTTTCCGTATATTTCAATTATACGGACTTACATCTTTCGTACGTCTATGTACAGCGTCCGTATATTTCTGTACTTTTAGGGTTATTAAAGGGGGAATTTTAGGGTGTTTAGTGTACTTCCCGTACATTTCGTACATTCCGGTAAATTACAGTTCAACTGCCTTACATTATCCGTACTCTTCAGTTTTTTACGGTACACCTTTCGTTCAATGCCGTACATTTTTGTACGTTTATTGTACCTTTTGGGTTGGTTTTTAAGGATTTTTTAAGGTTAAGGGGACGGTTTCCGTACGTTTTCGTACACCGTACAGCGAAAACTAAACGAATTTTACGAAAAATATAAAAGTCGCGAATACTACGTAGTTTTCGGAAAAAAGTCGAAATCCGTACGAATAGGACAACTAGATTTGGCACACAGGAAATACTATTTATTAATCGATTTTATTTAATGATTTGTTCCTGGAGGATGGATTGTACGACGTACGGATACATGTGGTCCCCGCAAAAAAGTCGTAGTCCACGAACGACATGTCTCTAAAGCGACAACGCCATACTACACTGCCCATCCTTGTTACAGTTTATGACACTACACCGTGAATGGCTTAGTGTTGAATAACACTATATTTGGGCCCCTAACTTTTGACCCTTTACCTTAAATAGAAATAATAACATCAATTTTTTCCTTTACCCTAATATAGATACGTTTTAATTGTGAAATAGATTTTATTTCCGAGAATGGGATGGTAATACCATCAAAGTACAAAACATGATTGTCACTAAAAAGAATTGATGACCATCGAAGGTTAAAGACCAAAATCTTGAAGGACTAAAAACACAACATAAGTGCTTTAAAAGCCTAAAAGAAAATAAGTAAAGCAAGTACAACAAATTTAAACTATTTAAACACTACAAACTACCCTAGACACTAAATCCTCAAACTACGCCCAACTAAAGATCAAAACTAGGGATATCGTCTATATGCACCATGGGGGCAGCGTCATTGACTCAAAATTGGCACGGTTTTTAAATAGTGTGGTGTATGGAATGTGCCAATCTGTACTAAAATTGATCATTTTCTGGCACAAATGTACAGAAAAAGTGTCACATAATGGCGTCGAGACCGGAAAGTGAGTGGCGCTGGCATGGGAAAGCGCTCTCAAAATTGATTCATAGGAGTAAAGACGGGCGAAATCACACAAACATGTTCTCATATGTTCAAACATCGACCATGTGAACACGGGCTGGAGGGGTTACAATGTGGGAATGTGTATCATAACAAGTGTTAGACGTAAAAATTAGAGTTAGTGTTTTCTTGGCACGAGGTCATGAAACCCAATATAGCATTAATAACACCATTTGTTTTTTTACACTAATAATTTCATAGCACTTTAAGGGATTCACGATGTAGTGTACTTTAGCGTTAAGAAAAAAATTGTGTAAAAACAAATTAGTGTTATGAACTCTAATTTGGGTTGAAAGCCTTTCGTCAAGAAAAAATTACCATTAACAAAGCATTTACAAATCATATAAAAGGAAATGTCAAGGTATGTAATATAAGTACAAAATTACAAATGAAATTATTTACAAAGTATTGTGATCCACACCAATTCAGTCCTTAATAACCGAGTTAGTCTCAAACTTTGCTGTAATTTTTTTTTTTTATGAACCAAAAATACCCATTCAATAGGATTACGCGATCCAAACTAATTCTCAGATCTATCGCTCTACCAAGTACCTAAGAATGTAAACATTCACCTCCTCGAAAACGTGTGTCTACTCGTACAATTTCTCGTGTTCTCCACTCACAAAAATATATCAGTATATAAATAAGGGAACGTTGTTCGCCCCTCTGCGAAGCCTTATATAGGCGGTAGGCGGTGTGTCTGTCATCGATTTTTTCCGTCCGTCCGCAGTACGGACCGCCGTACCGCTGGCACAATGTAACGGTACCGCCCGTACCGCCGTACGGATGGCATAATCTTACATTGCCAGTTGTCGGTGTGCAGACCACCGTACGGTTGGCATACTCTAACGTTGCCAACCGTCGGTGTGCAGAGCGCCGTACGGTTGGCGAAACCTAACATTGCCACCCGTCGGTGTGCAGACCGCCGTACGGATGGCGTAATTTAACGCTGCCGTTCGTCGCTGTGCAGAACGCCATACGGATGGCGTAATTTAACGTTGACGTGCGTCGTGTGCAGACCGCCGTACGGATGGCGTAATGTATTATTGCCAAACGTCGATGTGTAGACCGCGTAGGGTTGGCAGAATGTAACGTTGCCAACCGTCGAAGGTCGCCGTGCCGCTGGCAGAATGTACACCGCGAATCGTTATTAGAGTATATAAATCTAATTTGGGTTCTTGAAATTTTGATTTTTTTTCCTAAATAGGATACATGATTTTATTTTTTCCTTCACGTTAATTAAGGTACCGTATTGAAGAGCGTAAAAAATGAAAGTACAATAAGATCTAAATAGTGTGGTGTACGGTCGATGTCAGACTGTACATAAATGTACCTTTTAAAGCGAAAATTTTACAAAAAATGAATTAAATCATATGCGCAAGCATAGGAACGTGCACTCAAAAAACGGAATTAGTCTGACAAGTAAATTAGTCTGACATGTACGGAAAATTAGATTTCACGACGGCGTACGATTTCTAATATTTTGTACGAATACATTTGTTAATGTATACAATCGTACGGAGAATATTTAATTTTTGTTGTTCCCAAATTAGCATTAAGCCGACATTAAAATACACCTTTTAAAAAAAAAAAATCTTAATTAGCATCAATTACAATAAATTACCTTCAACACTATTTAAACTTTGACACTAATAACGATTCGCGGTGTAACGTTGTCGTGCGATCGTCCGCAGTACGGACCGCCTTACTGCTGGCACAACGTGACGCTGCCGTGCGTCAGCGGTACAGACCGCCGAACCGCTAGCACAACTGACGTTGCCGTCCGTCACGTGATGTTGCAATGCGTCAACGGTACAGACCGCCGGACTGCTTGCACAACGTGACGTTGCCGTACGTCCGGGGTACGGGCATGATAAACTTGACAGTAGTGTTGGGTATCGGGTAAATTCATATCGCGATAATCGATCGAGCAGAATCCTCAATATATCGTACCGGGACCAACATAAATTATCGCGATATACATCGCGAAAAATGGGTGTTCGTACAGTTGAAGAACAAAAATCGTGCGGAAAATCGACAAAAAATCGTACGGACCCCCCCCCCCCCCCCATTGAGCGAGGAAGGGGTTGAGAAAAAAATCGGGAAGAAAAGAAAAAAATCGCGTGAATATCCGGATATTTAGCTTCTAGGTACATGGATTCGATATATCGATTATCGGATCCCTAAAAGGCGATATATATCGAATATCGGCAATAGGTCTTCGATACCCAACACTACACCGCCAATCGCTATTAGCGTAGTGTACGCTAATTCCACCCCGCTTTTTTTTTTCTCTCCATTAGCGTAGTTCATTCTATTTTTTTCTTTACTCTATTTAGGGTTAATTTGTTAGTACCGCACAAAACAGAAGTACTTCATCATTTTATTAGTGTGGTGTACGGACAGTGTCAGACCGTACAAAATTGTATTTTTTTAAGTGAAAAAGTATAATTAATGAGTTTTAGTAACCGCGGACGCATGAGAATGTGCGCTCGAAAAAGGGGATATAATCGGGTTGTCAAATATCACGCTCGCACATATTCGTCCAGCAACCACGTTTCGATTGTGTGAACATAGGATTTGTGTACGATTTGTCAGATTTTGTACAAATACCTATATTAGTGTAAGCATGTTTGCGACCGACATTTTTTTTTTCAAAGACCCAAATTAGAATTATTAAACAATTAGAATGTATGTTTTTTATTCAAGATTTTCAAATTCTTAATTAGCATAAGCAGCGGTAATTATTCATATATGCTAAATAAACTTCTACGCTAATAGCGATTGGCGATGTAGTTGACACAGTACATGCCCGTGTAACGGGCGTTGATTTACTAGTCGTTAAAATTTGCATACCGGTGAATCTGTCGGCTTACGCTACACCGCCAATCGTTATTAGCGTGTAAGTTTTTTTAGCGTATACGAATAATTAGGGTGGTTTACGCTAATTGGGAATTTGAAAATTTTCGATGAAATCGTCCATTCTAATTAGGAATTAGGGTTTTTTTAAAATAGTGTGGATAATTCTATTTGATAATAAAAAAAAAAAAAAGCGAGACGGAATTAGCGTACACAACGCTAATAACGATTGGCGGTGTAACGCAACGATGTTTCCTGCCGGTTGTCCCGTCAGCCGGCCGTTCACGAAACAACTTGGTGGGGCCACCCAGGAGCGTCATGTGGCGTCAGTATAGTCACGTACTTTAACCTGGTCGTACGAGTACACCGTGTATCGCTGTTGGTGTTGGTGTTTTTTTTGGCTTCTTGGGACGTCTTTTATCCGTACACGTTTGTCGAATTATGGATTTGACGGTTGCGATTGAAAGCCAAGATTCCCACAATCCGATTGGTGGTCCCAAAGTGAAAATCGGAGAGGTGTGTACGGAGAAAATATGATTTTATGTGGCAAAAACCCTGTAATAGCAAGTATTACAATTATATAAAATTACGGAAAAATGTCAGACACAGATTCGTTGGTGTAGTTGGTTATCACGTCAGTCTAACACACTGAAGGTCGCCGGATCGAGCCCGGCACGAATCAATTTTCTTGATCTTGCCTTTCCTTTATCTTTTTCGCGTTTGTCTAATAAAGGTGAGATCTTGCGAAGGCCAAGAGAATTAAAGAAAAAACAATGACGAAATAGCGAAAAGATGGAAGCAAGGCTGAAAGAAGGCAAAGGCAAAAGAAAATGAGACAAACAATACAAAAGGGAGGTTTGTCGTTAACTTTTGCCAGCTAATCCTTTTTAGAGAAGCCTAAGGGGAAAAAATTAAATAAACTAGCCTATAGAAGTCGCCTACAAGGTTTTAGATATTACATGTAGTAAAGGTGTGATAAAGGAAGGTAAAACTAATCTAGGTAACCGACATTTTAAAAAGGGTCCGGTTGCCGCGTGGGAAAAGCAACGAAGTACTACAAATAGATTCCAATTTTCCATTCTACCAAAGGTATGTACGGAGAAGAAGAATGTACATAGCCCTAAATGAAAGTACTAGACTTAGTACTTAGAGGTATAGGTTTTAGGTTTACGGAATTCCAGTAGCTGGACTTGTCACTCACTACAGCCACGTGTTTGTGATAGGACTCATAACTTACAATTTTCCTTACATTCTTCTTAAATTTCTCCTTTCATTTCTCCTTTCATTTATCCTTACATTTTTCCTTACAGTTTTCCTTACATTTTTCCTTACATTTATCCTTACATTTATCCTTACATTTATCCTTACATTTTTCCTTACATTTTTCCTTACATTTCTTTCTCCTTACATTTTTCCTCACATTTCTCCTTAACATTTCTCCTTATATTTCTTTCTCCTGACATTTCTCCTTACATTAGTATTCGGATTTTCTTATAATAGTAATAACTTATAAAGCCAAAAATGTTTTAGTTTTAGTTTTGCTCCTCACTTTAGAATGTTAATTGTAGTCTTTTCTGATTCAATTTCAAAGTTTTTTTTAGTTTTTTTTTTTTTAAGTGTAATCTTTTCTCGTTTGGATCCATTATTAATCACTTTCCAACAATTTGGAAAACTAAAGGTATATATATATATATATATATATATATATTATATATTTAAAAATATTCCAATCTCTCCAAAAAATGGACAAGGTGATTATGATTTTAACCAATGAAGAATAAGTTTAAGAAAAATAATTAGTAAATGTTATCTAATTTAAACCATTTATTGAAAAAATAAAATGAAAAAATTAAAGGTCATATAGATAGAATTAGAAAATCTATCTCTGTTTGGGAAAAAAAAAAAACTATACAGCTGCAGTACTGTAAAGCAAAAAAAAAAGAAAAAGAAAAAATTTCCTGGACTTTTTTTTTGTTACCAAAAACCAGATTATAATATTCACCATATTTACATTTAAAGTATCCAAAAAAAGGCGAAAACAAAAATCGTTTTAAAGGTACTCGTTTGCGATTAATTATTCCAAGAAAAGGCAAACACCATCGTTCAAATATAAAAAAAAGACAATATATACACAAAATATACATAAAATATACATAAAGTCTGTAAAAAATGTATATATTCTTTAAATGTATTCGTTCGCGACTATTTTTTGTGAAATATATTCTGCGAGAAAACCGTAACCGTTTGAATAAAAAGCTTCGATTTCTGCTTTTTTTCCAAACTCAAGCATATAAAGAAGTTCCGCTTTATATTTTGGAAATCTCTGCACAAAAAAAAAAAAAAAAAAAAAAAAGAAAACAAAAAAAAAAAAAAAAAAAAAAAAAAAGAGAACAAAAAAATGTCAATAGAAGATCTCAAAATAAGCTCTAAAAAAAAAAGTTTTTTTTTTTTGCAAATTAAATATCTGTAAATAAGCTGAAAAGAAAAAAGGAAAACTAAAAAAAATCTGTAAAAAAACACTAATTTTTTAAAAATTTAAACCTTCAGCCTATTATATTCCTTCAAACAAAATTTTGTTTCGAATTGAGGATATCTGAAATTATCGGAGACTTTTCAAACAAAATTTAAAATGATAAACTCGAATATCAAATCGACGAAAAAAAGTTCACCAAAAAAAAAAAAAAAAAAGGGAAAAAAAATGTCCACAAGCTGCATAAATGACAAATTTTTCTTTTGTCATCATTGTGAATTTTGTCTTATTCAAAAAACAATGTGCCTGAATTGTTCACAAGCCGCATAAAAGACAAAAAAATCGGGCTTCTTTTCGTTACTTGCAAATTTTGTCTTATTCAAAAAGAGAGCTGCATACGACAAAATTTTCAATTTGTCATTATTGCAAGTTTTGTCTTATCTGAAAAAAAAACGTGACAACGATTATTGACAAGCTGCTTAAACTAACAAAATCTGAAGTTTTTTATTGCTGCAAAATTTGTCTTATTCAAACAGAATGTGATTTTTATTCACAAGCTGCACTAGGCACAAGTTCAAATTTGTAATTAATGCACGTTTTGTCTTATTTGAACAAAACTATCATAATTTTCCATAAATGGCATAGACAAATTTTAAGAGACAATTCAAAACTAAACTCCCAAAAGGTGTTTTTGAATGTAAATTATCCAATTTTCCTAACAAAAGTTTACCAGAAATTCTCAAGATTTACCAAAACTGCTTAAAAATGGCAAAAAATGAAACTTTGACTGAAAAAAACTTGAATTCTTTACTCAAATTTCGCAATATTTAGGTGAATCTAGACTCAATTAGACATCAAACAAGTGTCAAATAGTTTTTTTTTATCGAAAAGTAAAACCTGATTATGGCGGTTTTTTCTGTTTTCAAACATCGCTTTAAAAAAAAAAAAGGATAAAAAAATGAAAAACCTGAGCATTTTTGGCATAATAGGTTAATACATAAATAGTCATTACATAGATTAACGACTAATATACGACTATATGACTATATGTAGTCATTTTAAGAAGCACTCAAAATTTTGTCAGTAAAAAAAAATGTTGTTATTTTTGTTTTTTTTGTTGTTTTTTGTTTTTTTTTGTCTTTTCTGCGTACCGTACTTAGGAGACTCTAATCCCATTCTTACACTTCCGAATTTGTACGAACTTATGATCGCAAATCCGAACGGATTCCTGAGAAAAAATAAATAAAAAATAAATAAATAAAAAGAGAGAGAGAGAGAGAGACGAAGTAAACAAACAAAAATGATACAAAAATGTCCTGAAATAAAATGAAGTGAACTTGCTTATTTTCTTTACCACCTAAGATTCTCAAAATCATTTAAGAAAATAAAAATAAAAATATGACATTTCACCATTATAGTCCTCAGTGATGCGACAAAAAATGTACGCAACTTGAAAAATAACTTGAATATTAGAAAACCTCAAAAGTCTCAAAAAATTAATGAAATCTTACCAGTCGACGAGACCGACGATTGGAATTTCGGGAAATTTTTGGTGAAGTTTGTGAAGAAAAACTCTGTAAATTTGTCAAAAAAAGTAAAAAAAGAAATAAACAAACAAACAAAGGAAGAAAGAAAAGGGAAAGTGTCAAGAGAAACTCTGATAAATTTTGTCAAGAAACAGAAAAAATATAGAAATGATGCAAAGAAGAGAAGAAAGTGTGGACAGAGTTAAAAGTCATTTTAAATTTCCTTCTTTCCTTTCCCTCCCTCTCTTTCCTTCTCCTTTTCCTTCTCTCTCTCCCCCTCTCACTTTGCCTTTCCCCCTCAACTCCTTATTTTTTTCTTTTTTCTCTCTTTTTTTTTATTTATTTATTCAATAAATTATTAATTTATTTACCTCATTGTCAAATCGCGAAATCTGTTTGCTTTAATTAAACGTTTGAAAAGGGCAACAAAAATAAAAAAGAAAATGTAGACGAGTTAAATGTGATTTTCAATTTCCCTCCATTTTTACTTTTTATTTATCATTTTCATTTACTTATTTTTTTATTTTATTACCTCGTCGCCAAATCTGGAAACCCTTTAGCCGTAATTAAAATACTCGGAACCATTTCAAAAAACCGGTCTTCTGAAAGACGTTGAAAAATTGCATCCTAAAAACCAAAAAAAGAAATTATAAAAAATAAACATGACCGCAGGAGTCAGAAATAGATAAAATTATGGATTAAATAAAAACAAAAAAAAAATATAAAATCCGGAAAGAAATTATTAAAAGCAGCGTGGGAAAGCAAAAAACAGTAGGAACCAGTCGCGATGGATAGTATAAAATTTAATAACAGACAATGTGATGATTTGCATGAGCGTTTAAAATAACAATGACAATATCCTTCGGCATTTTGCTGAAAATTAGTGGTTTGAGAGCGTTAAATTTCAAAGTGGCATTCCTCCCAAAGCCAATTTTTACGAAATCAATAATGGACCAAATTCACCTCTAGAAAGCAAAATAAATAAAACCTATAAAAAATAAAGAGTCACAATAAAACCAAAAATAACTTTCACAGACAATATTGCTCATAAAAATAATAATTATAGTAATAATAATAACAATAGAAATAATAATAATAATAAAGAACAATAACAATACGAGGAGTATTTGAAAAACCAATCAAAATCAAAATCAAAATAAGAATCAAAAATAAAATCGAAATCAGAATTAAATCAAAATGAATCAAATTAAAATGTTTCGGTTCAAATTAAACCAGATTAAACTAATGAACTGACATCAAATGAAACAAATCAGATCAGATTAAATCAAACAAAATCAAACCAAATCAAATCAAATCAGACCAAATCAGATCAAATCAAACGAAATCAAATCAAACCAACCCAAAAAAAAAGAACAAATCAAATCAAATTATATCAAAATTAAACTAATTTTTTTACCTTAATATACAATTTCCCTACCACAGTTCCTCGACTCGAGGCATAAAATCCCAAACTGCTCCGACTGCATCCGAGAATACCCACCACATCTGGAAAAAAAAGGGAGAGGGAGAGGGAGAGGGAGAGGGGGAGTGAGAGGGAGAGGGGGAGTGAGAGGGAGAGGGAGAGTGAGAGGGAGAGGGAGACGGAGAGGGAGAGGGAGAGGGAGAGTGAGCGGGAAAGGAAGATGGAGAGGGAGAGGGAGGGAGAGGGAGAGGGAGAGGGAAAGGAGAGGAAGAGGGAAAGGGAGAGGGAGAGGGAGAGGAAGAGGGAGAGGGAGATGGAGAGGGAGAGGGACAGGGAAGGGGAAAAAATAAAAAGGGAAGGATTTTTTTTTCCCGCCTGTCTGGGGAAGAGGAGAGCAGCATCCGACGAAAGGTCATAGAAGGCATCTCTCTCCCTCCCCCCCTCCCTCCCTATCTCCCCCTACACCCTCCCAAAAATAAAAAACCCACTGCCCGAACGTACAGGCAGCCTGCCCGACAAAAAAAAAAAAAAAGGACCTTGTATTGCCTCATTTAGGTGCCTTTGGTTTGGGAAGAGGAGGGAGGAGTCGGAAAGGAGGTGGTAAAAGGCCTCTCTCTGAGTTGCTTGTCGTTTAGTGGAGACCAGTCTGTAACTTAGCTCCAAAACTTTCCAAACTGCCCAAAAAAAAAAAGTGGGAAAAAGAAATGGTAAAGAACATGAAAAAAAAATGGAAAAAAGAAACGAAGGAGAAAAGGGATTTTCAGTCAAAGACTCCTCAGCTCCAAAAATTTCCAAACTGCCTGAGAAAAAAAACCAAAAAGGGCAAAGAAAACGAGGGAGAGGGCGAGAGGGAAGAGAGGGAGGAGAGGGGGAGTGGGAGGAGAGGGAGGAGTGGAAGGAGAGGGGAGAGAGGGGAGAGAGGGGAGAGAGGGGAGAGAGGGGGGGAAAGGGCGAGAGGGGGGAGAGGGGGAGATGGGGGAGAGAGGGAGTGGGGGAGACAGGGAGAGGGAGAGAGAGGGGGAGAGCAGGAGGGGTAAAACAGATGTGGCCATGGGAAATAGAAACAGAAAAAGCATCTTTAAAGTAAAACTTTTATCCACATTATATATGGTAAACTGAAAAAGGGACGATCGTCAGAAGGTATGGAATGGGACAGGACAGTTTGTCACAAAACGGCAAAGAGGGAAAAGGACAAGATAGATAAGGACAAAAAAGAAAAAGGTCAAAGAGAGAAGAGGACATAAGAGACAAAAATATACGTATACAATAAAGGGGACAGGGAAAGGGGAGAAGGGGATGGAGAGGGGGAGGAGAGAAGGGGAGGGGGAGAGGGGGAGAGGAGGAGAGGAGGAGAGGGAGAAAGGGAGACGGGTAGAAGGGCGGAGAGGAGAGGGGGAGCGGGGAAGGAAGAGAAGGGAAGGGAGAGAGAGGGAGAGGGGGAGGGTGGGAGAGGAGGAAGGGAAGAGGGGCAGTGGGGGAGTTGGAGGGGGAGAGGGAAGGGAGACAGGGGGATGGGGAAAGAGCGGGAGGGGGGAGGGGAGGAAAGGAAGAGCGGGAGAGGGGGAGGGGGGGAGGGGGGGAGGGGGAGGGAGGGGAGATGGGAAGGTGGAGAAGGGGAGGAGAAGTTAGGATTTGCAAGTGGAGGCTTTGGGAGAAGATGGAGGGAGGAAGTGGGGGAAGAGCAGGGAAGAGGAAGGGGGGGGAGAGAGGAATACGGATGGTGAGGGAGGAGAGGGGCAGGATGAGACAAAGGGCGGTAGTGAGAACAAAAGAAGAAGCATTTGTCTATACTTTCTTTAACCTAGTATCAAGAAGGGGGAAAGAGAGGGAGAAAGAGTGGGAGAGTGGGAGGGAAGGGAGGAGGACTGGAGAGGGAGAGGGAGAGGGAGAGGGAGAGGGAGAGGGAGAGGGAGAGGTAGAAGGAGAGGGAGAGGGAGAGGGAGAGGGAGAGGGAGAGGGAGAGGGAGAGGGAGAGGGAGAGGGAGAGGGAGAGGGAGAGGGAGAGGGAGAGGGAGAGGGAGAGGGAGAGGGAGAGGGAGAGGGAGAGGGAGAGGAAGAGTGAGAGGGAGAGGGAGAGTGGGAGGGGAGAGACATATCTTACCTCTAATAAAACTTTTCACTCTCTTTCCTTTTTTTCCGATCAACTGTTTATCGCTCAAATTTAATTTTATTACGATTTTTTGATTTTCGCCGATTTCTTCGCAAATTTCCGAATTTTTTGCACTCCGGTTGACCTAAATTATTGCGAAATTACGGAAGTTATTAAATAAATAATTTAATAAATTAGTTAATAAAAGTTAACGAATAATTTAAATAGAAATATGTGTAAAATGTGTAAAAAAAACTGCCAAAAAAAAAAAAAACATAATTAGGAAAGAAGGGAAAAGCCCAAATATGACCTTTTTTTGTTTTTTTTCAAATTCTGATATTTTGAATGAAAATAAAAATGGAAAATTGAATTGAATTTGCATAAAAAAAAAAATACTCACAATCCAAAATGGAGTGATGAATGGTTTTGGAGAATTTAAATTAAAAAAAAATTCTCGCACGAGTGATTCAATTCTTGAACAAACCTGCAAAAAAAAAAAAAAAAAGAAAAAAGAAAAAAGAAAAAAAAAAAATAGAGAATAAAAATTAAAAGTAGAGTAAACTATTAGAATTTAATTCTAGAACTTAATATATCCTGATATTGTTTGGATCCATAAATATCTAGCTTTACAAAAATCCAAATCCCTTTTCATTTCCCTTTTTTTTTTTTTTTTTTTTTTTTTTTTTTTGTATTTTATCCATGTTTGGAATTCAAAATTCCAATATAAAAAAAATAAAATAAAAAATAAAAAAATTTATAAATTCCATTTTTTTTTGATATCTTTCAAATTTTTTAAGAGTTACTTCAAAATTCCAAAATTTAAAATTCACACATCAGAATAATAACAAAAAAAAGAAAAAAAAAAAAACTTACATTTTCTGGACTTGCCACGTCAGCAAGAAAAAAATCCTCTTTTTTCTGAAACTGCATTTGCTCAGTGGACAAGAAATTCATTTTTTTAGGCTTTTTCAGGGTTTTACAGGAGATTCTTAGGGATTTTCCAGGATATTTTTAGGGTTTTCAAGGTTTTTTGGGGTTTTTAGGGATTTTTAGTGATGATTTCCCAAGGTTTTGTCGCTTCCTAAGGTTTTCCAGGTTTTTTAGGATTTTTCAGGGTTCTTTAGGATTATTTTAGGGTTTTTTATGGATTGTATAGGGTTTTCCAGAGGCTTTTTTCACCTTTTTGACGATAAAATTGTCAGGAAATGAGAAAAAAGAATCGAAAAAGAATAAAAGAAATACCAAATTATCTGCGATTTGACTTATTTTTTTTATTTTTTTTTTAAATTTTGAATGCTTCGATGCCCAAACAAAAAGAATCGCACAAAATTTCTGGCGGGAATTTTTAAAACTCCAAAACTTCAAAATTTCAAGTTTCTGCTTCCGCGGCAATTTTCTGTACGGTTTTTCGTACGTATATAAACTTCCGCAAATGAGCGCACGAAAAATAACCCTAAAACAGGTTCGAACCATAAGTTAAAAATTCCACAATGTGCGAAAACAATTAGAAACGCTTTTCGTGCGTGCGTTCTTCCAAGCCATACGCGTATTATATACTCTATGATACGCGTATAATATTCGAAAACCACAAATAAAATTTTCCGTATTAAAATCACGTATAGTATGTATATAATACGCGGTATAATACGGGAATACCAGATGTACAGTACACCGTGTATCGCTATTAGGGTTAATAATTTTTTCGTCACTTAAAACATCTTTTCTCCGTACACACTTGTCCGATTTTCAATTTGAGACCGCCAATCCTTTGATAATCTCACATTGACGCACCTGTTTTTGTTTTGAACACCCAGTTAGCAATGACAGCCTTCTAAGTCAACCTCCTCAAATGCAAGGTTATCCGCCATTTCCACTTATTATCCCAATCACCCGAATTCCAAGCCTCTCTTTAAGATTGAGGATCACCGGATCTGGACTTTTCCTCACTCACTACACCGTGAATCGTTATTAACTTATTGAACGCTAATTCGGGTACCTTTTATATAATTTTTCAAATTCTCAAATAGAATTATCCATACTATTTAAAAAAAACCCTAATTCCTAATTAGAGTAAACGATTTCTTTGAAAATTTCCAAATTCCCAATTAGCGTTAATAACGGTAATTATTCCTATACGCTAAAAAAAAGTATACTCTAATAACGATTCAAGGTGTAGTTGTTACAAGAAAAAGTCGTCCTCCTCTAGCCTCCGAGATAAAATAATTCGAATTGAAAATGTCCCAACCACCACAATCGTAGGACAATCTCTCCAGTATATTTCCCTATATTTCCCTTAGTCTCTCGAGTACTTCGCCGAGCCACAATCACTTCTTCTTCCTTGTCATTTCCCCAACTCATGGATGGTAAACAAGATATTGATTTCCGACTCGATTGAGTTAGCCGAAGCGGGCCGAAGGCCGACGCCGCGTTGCGAAGAACAGGAACACATGTTTGTTGGAGGAATGTCCACTTCGGACTCCACACGTGTGTATCGCATTCGGACTCCACACGTGTGTATCACAGTAAATACTACACCGCCAATCGCTATTAGCGTAGAAGTTTGATTAGCGTATAATAATAATTACAGTGGTGTACGCTATTTAAGAATTTGAAAATTTTGGAAAAAAACATACATTCTAATTGTTTGATTATGGTAATTTGGATCTTTGAAAAAAAAATGTCGGTCGCAAACATGCTTACACTAATATAGGTATCCGTACAAAATCGGACAAATCATACACAAATCGTACATTCACACGGTCGAAACGCGGCTGTAGGACGAATATGTGCGAGCGGGATTTTTTACGACCTGGTTTTTTTTCCTTTTTAGAACGGTAATGGGATTTTCTGAGAGGTAGGAGATCCTGTTACACGTCCGCGGTTACTAAAACTAATTTATTGTACTTTTAACTTAAAAGGTACATTTATATACGGTCTGACACTGACAGTACACCACTCTATTTAAGAGACAACGTACTGAAAATAACCCTAAATAGAATAAAGAAAAAAATAGAATAAACTACGCTATTTGAAAATAAAACAAAAAAAAATCGAGACGGAATTAGTGTACAAAACGCTAATAGCGATTGGCGGTGTAGTTCCGCCAGTGCGCCCTTCGTTACTGTAAATATGATTTGAGGCGCTTGCATGCACAATCGGCCGGATTTGAGGCGCTTGCATGCACAATCGGCCGGGTAGCTCAGTTGGTAGAGCTAATGAACGGCGACCTCAAGATCCTGGGTTCGATCCCCGGCTTGGCCATTTTCCAAAGTTTTCACTTTGACGCCCATGCGATATGTTGAATATCGCCGATCTTCAACAATGTTACCATCACTTCGGACATTGGAATCCGATTTTGTAATCTAACCAGGTTGAACCAGTTTCACCTTGGTTTGTGGAACTTCTTCCTCATCCAAATCTGAAACCTCTTGTTGCTGATATTCCTTTAAACTCATGTTTCTCCTCAAAATCCAAATTTTCGTCCTCCACTTCTGTCCTTTCCGTTTCCGTTCTTTCTTTGCATATTCATCCTCACTACTTTTGAAACTCTACGAACTCTCACTGTCATGTCACAAAAGTTGGGACTCGGCTCATTTTCCTTCCTCATGTTCTTTATTTTCTCCTACCCTTTCCTTCCCGTGCTAACTTACTTTTCTCCTCGATGACCCGCAACCACTCGTTGAATGTGTTACGAGGACTGGTGTCAAAAATGGTCCCACTGCCACTAGCCGTATTCTGTCTGAAGGGATCTGTGGGAAGGGATTCCTCGAACTTGAAGAAGAATCCTTGCCTTTCCCCTCTAAACTTGAACTCACTTTCATGCGGCTCATGGGAAGGCACTCCAGGAGATGGTGGCTCCTTCGAAGGATGTGGTGAAAGCCTTTGACCGGCAGTTGGGAGAATGAGTGATTTTTCTTCTTCTCCTCCCCATCACACCTTCAGTAACTCACAAATGACAAATTCGGAACATGTGCAAAGCCTGCTCTAATACCAAATGATAGGATCAATGGCAACAAAGCTCACCACAACGGAAACATTCATAAAATAAACCTACCCAATCATACAATCATACAACCATAACACATTGGTCATTACAAATATATTATGCTGAAAGGCTTTTTCTTTTTCAAAGCTCTGACTCTCACTCACTCAAACTGATTTCATAAGTCTACAAAAAACAAACTGAAAATGTGCCTCGCTAACACTCCACTACAAAACAACACCTGGACACCTCACTTAACCGAAACAGTGCACTAGACCGAAAGCACTGTTTCACGCAACACTATGGACCGAACAAAAAAAAACATACGCCTAACAAACTATTGTACCAAACGAACAAATAAAATCTTACCGATACAAAAACTTAGGCGTGAACCCTTGCCCAAAATGTCGATTCGCCGATACCCCAATTTCACAATGTTCCCGATTCGAAAAAATCTATTGTTATTGGCCAGACTTTTCAATAATAGTGATGTCCAGTTGGAATTGCCATGTTTGTTAATAAGTCTCTCATGTAGACATTACAATGTTCAGCTATCTATTAAATACGTCATAGTTACTAGCAGCCGGCCTTTAGCATCACCAACAAGATTTTCAGAATCAACATCTTTTGCATAACTGTGTCTAGTAGTTAATCTGTGTCTAGTAGTTAATCTCTTTATACTGACATGAATATGTTAAGCACGCCAACATCACCAATTCTAGGAATGAACAAATTTGTGATGTAAAAATAAAATTGTCTATCAATATCTCATATTGACAGCAAAATAACCAGAGTCATTATCTGATGCCTGAGCATATTTCTCTCAATGAGTTTCCAATGTCGGAATAGGGTCGAGGATTCATTGCCTAATACGGACATGACAAATGTCAAACAAAAATCTTATATATCAATATCTGAATACAAGCAATCAACATTGAATGTCAACAACACAATGATCGACAGTTAATCTCTCACATCAACAATATATATTCCAGATTTTAGAACTATGTTGACAATACAAATTCCTAAAACGTGTCTATAATCGTAGCCTTCAAATTCCCGTTGATGTTCCTATTATATCGACATCTGAATCAGTCTTCAATAAGACAATTTGTGCCTTAGGAAAAAAGTTAAGCTCGCTCATAAATATATGACAAAAAAACACAATTAGTGTTGGTGATTCACAATGAAGATGAGTTTGGCCTTATGATCTCATTTCCCCTAAGCCATTTGGCGTCTCTCTCATGCAAACCTGAGTTGTCTACGTATGCAATCTCGTAGTGTGTTCACTACCGTCAATCTCACTCTCTGAATAATTTTTTTTGATTTTTATCCCATTGAGTATCTACGTAATTTGGTATCAATTATGTTTATAAATGACTTCCATTACAAAAATAAAGGATACCGGCTTAGCTAACAAAAAAAAAATCATTTATCACAGGCTGGTTCCAAAAGATAATAACTTAAACTGTTAAGGGTCATTTAGTGTCGGTTATCTTTTTCGTGTCTCCTGGTTCCGTCCGTACTTTTCATTTAATGCGTCGGTCCCCTTATAACGCCCTACATACAAGTCCTTTGGGCGACAGTCTTTTTTGTCCTACGTCTGTTTATTTCTCCTTCTCTTGATTATCTTTTATGTTATTAATTGTGTCGTGGTACTCTACGTCATAACTTAAGGTCTTAATTACTCTTGTACATTCCGCCCTAAAGTCATTTATTTAGAATCTAGACTACATTTATTAGAATCTAGTCTTAAAGTCAATCTCTTAGAATATCGAAAACATTTATTAGAATCTAGACTAGGATCCCTTTTGTTACAGCGCACCAAAGAGCGCTTAGACTCAACTGTGTAATTTGTATATAAGTGACTTTTTCATTCAATGAAATCATCCCAAATACGAATCAATTTCACTTTTGAATGCATTGATCTTTATCTTTTGTTAAATTTCATAGCATCCGCCAATCCACCTAAAATATAAACCACATAAAGAAATCTATGTACTTTATTAGCTCGTGGCTGAATATTGGACATGAAAGCATACAACAAAGATGATTTTTATATATGTAGAACAGTTGCAAATGAGAAGATTGGACCAATTTGTGCACTTAGGGCATGCTAGTACATCTTTTTTGCGTTGTTCCAAAACATTGAGAAAACAAAAGGTAACAACAATTTTCTTAGAAAACACATGTTTTTCCTAAAGGATTATACATTTTGAATAAATATTCACAACCTTACAAGACAATACTCTATAGTAAAAAAAATGTAGTTTCCGTATCCACACATCCTATCTCCGTATCCACACTTCCTATCTCCGTATCTACACCTCCTATCTCCGTATCCACACCTCCCATCTCCGTATCGTCACCTCCCATCTCCATATACACACCTCCTATCTCCGTATCCACACCCCCCATCTTTGTATCCACACCTCCCATCTCTATATCCACACCTCCTATCTCCGTATCCACACCTCCAATCTCCGCATCCACACCTTCTATCTCCGTATCCACACCTCCCATCTGTGTATCCACACCTCGTATCTCCGTATCCACACCTCCCAACTCCGTATCCACAACTCCTATCTTCGTATCCACACCTCCCATCTCCGTATCCAAACCTTATATCTCCATTTCCACACCTCGTATCTCCGTATCAGCACCTCTTATCTCTGTATCCACACCTCTTATCTTCGTATCCACACATCCAATCTCCGTATCCACACCCCCCATCTTTGTATCCAAACCTCCTATCTCCATATCCACACCTCTTATCTCCGTATCCACACCTTCTATCTCCGTATCCACACCTCCTATCTCTGTATCCACACCTCCTATCTCCGTATCACCACCTCCTATTTGCGTATCCACACCTTCTATCTCTGTACCCACACCCCCTATCTCCGTATCAACACCTCCTATCTCCGTATTCACACCTTATATCTTCGTATCCACACCTCCTATCTCTGTATCCACACCTCCTATCTCCGTATCCACACCTCCTATCTCCGTATCCACACTTCCTATCTCCGTATCCACACCTCCTATCTCCGTATCCACACCTCCTATCTCCGTATCCACACCTCCTATCTCCGTATCCACACCTCCTATCTCCGTATCCACACCTCCTATCTTTGTATCCACACCTCCCATCTCTGTATCAACACCTCCTATATCCGTATCCACACCTCCTATCTCCGTATCCACACCTCCTATCTCCACATCCACACCTCGAATCTCCGTATCCACACCTCCCATCTCTGTATCAACACCTCCTATCTTTATATCAACACCTCCTATCTCCGTATCCACACCTCTTATCTCCGTATCCACACCTCTTATCTCCGTATCCACACCTCCTATCCCCAAATCCACACCTCCTATCTCCGTATCCACACCTCCCATCTCTATATCAACACCTCCTATCTCCGTATCCACACCTCCTATCTTCGTATCCACACCTCCTATCTATGTATCCATACCTCCAATCTCCGTATCCACACCTCCAATGTTTCTATCAACACCTCCTATCTTCGTATCCACACCTCCTAACTCCGTATACACACCTCTTATCTCCGTATCCACATCTCTCATCTTTGTATCAACACCTCCTATCTTTGTATCAGCACCTCCTTTCTCCGTATCCACACCTCATATCTCCGTATCCACACCTCCTATCTCCGTATCCACACCCCCTATCTTTGTATCCACACCTTCTATCTCTGTATCCACACCTCCCATCTCCGTATCCACACCTCCTATCTGCGTATCCACACCTCCTATCTCCGTAACCACACCTCCTATCTGTGTATCAACTCCTCCCATCTTCGTATCCACACCTCCTATCTCCGTATCCACACCTCCTATCTCCGTATCCACACCTCCCATCTCTGTATCCACACCTCCTATCTCCGTATCCACACCTCTTATCTCCGTATCCCCAACCTCCTATCTCTGTATTGACACCTTCTATCTCTGTATCCACACCTCCCATCTCCGTTTCCACACCTCCTATCTCCGTATCCAAACCTCCCATCTCCGTATCCACACCTCCTTTCTCCATATCCACACCTCCTATCTCCGCATCCACACCTCCCATCTGTAGAAATTAATGGTCTTTTAAAGTATTTTCTAGGTCTGAATAGAAATAAGAAAGATGCCGAGGCAGTCTACCTCTAACTTCTCTCTCCAACTCTCAAACTTGTCGCAGTCACTGAGAAATTCGAGAGGGAGCTAGAGCCATGGCTACCTAGGCTATCCAGAGGTTTACGGGAAAATATATTTTAGTTAGGGGTTTAATTTACAAAAAGATATTTGCTGGCCACAGGATTTGATCCTGGTAACTACCGGCCGGCAGACAGTCGGTAGCCGGTAGCCTTAGCTGTTAAGTCTAGAAGTAGTGTTATGTATTATAGGGTTTGATAATTATTTAAACATATATACGTAGAAAAGTTCATTTAACTATAAATGATTACAGGCGACATATATCCAGTAAATGTAAAAGTACGGATTCCGGTACGGATAAGAAACCAATACCGCGCATTTATTTCTTTAGTGAAACAAATACCGCGCATGTATTTATTACGGCTACGATTAAATGTGAATTTAATCGGACGGTCGGAATTAACGCCGAGATCGCGGAAGAGGATTTCGGCGGTTTGTGGTCATCGCCGCATCGGATGACACGTGGCGGAATGACATTGGATCGCGGCATCTCCGAGGATTAAAAGAGCGAATCCGGACATACCACGTGTCGACATTTAGGCCATGTCGTACAATGGCCGTACATAAAGTACACCGGCAACTGTACTTTTGTGTACGAAACTGAAATCTGATTGGCTCTGTACATCAGTAGATAGAGTATGTGAGAGAGATAGGACTTAAAAAAATTAGAAGATAGAACCCTCTCTCCCAGAGAGCTTCTGTACAAAAGGTCAACTTTGACCCTCTACAACTTACTGCTCAGGGGAGCAAATTTAGAGATTCTTTTTGCTATCCACTCAGGGGAGTCTTGCCTTCACAGGGGAGAAAATTGGTGAGAGTTATTGTCTACCAGGGTGGCATTTGATTTTGCTGAAACACAAAGGGGTCACGGTTATCCTAGAGGCTTCTTGGAAGCTGTCCACTCTGAAGACTTATGGAGGTCTCAAAGTTTCAGATCTTTTTGCGAAAAAAGGTTTTGGGGGATAGTGAGTGGATGGTTGGGGCGTCCATCAAGTCTTGGAATTCTTCCAGGGTTTGGAGGAAGCAGATTCACCAGGAAAGAGGATTCACCTTCAACAGAGGAATTAAAGGAAGGAGAGGTGGTGGACAAAGGAAAGGAGAAGGAGGCGACCACACCAATAACAACTGGTTCAGCATTCATGTTACCTATTCCGAGGAACGAGGAGAATGATACTGAAACCTGGGACTTCAACAATATGGCGGCAAAGCAATTTATGCTACGCCATCTCACTCAAGGAATTGCATGTCCTCATTTGCAGGTAGAAAGGGCATCCGATCTTTGGATGGCTCTCATAGAGATGTACCGAAGTGGTACGATTCAGCAACAACAGTTTGCTGATCAGAAAGTTAAGGAGTATGTATACAAAGGGGGGAAGATGTTGGATTTTTGCAATGAGCTTGCTACACTCTTCATGGAGCTAGAGAGTGCGGGAAAAGATTTTAGTGAAAAAGAAAAGGTTAACTGTTTACTAATGAAGTTACCCGATGAGTTCGAGAACATAGTCAACCGTGTGTAGGACTTGCCGGACTCAAGGTGGATATGGAACTCAGTGGTAGGGATGACCCTCGTTCGGGAGAATACGATTGAGTTCGAAGGGGAGGAAAGAGTGGCCAAGCCTTGGCAACTGCGACCGATTGGAGGAACAAGGATTCCCAGAAACCGGTCGGAAACTATGGGGGGAGGGAGCAAAAAAATCAGACCGACGAGTTCGGACCAAGGGCTCCCAAAGGTTTATGTCATTTTTGTAAGAAACTTGGGCACTATATGGCAGAGTGCACTAAGCTAACCGAGCTTTGGTTAAAGGAGGGGCAGACCGATGGTACCCCGAGAGGAAAAAAAAAGGCCCTTGTGACACAGGTACATGGGGCGGAATCCGAGGACGAGGACGATGAGCTCCATTTAGATGAGGAGTTGGAGGCGAAAAACGAGATCGAAATACCACGAAGGCAGAAATGTGCTTACGGTGGATTGAAAGGTGAAGCAGGCTGGATTGTAGTTTCAAGTGCCTCCATGCACATGTGTAAGGATAGGCACCTGTTCACTAAGATAAGAAATATTCCCACCGTAGAGATAGAGTACGGGGATGGGAGGATAGTCACCACTACTCTTGTAGGATCGGTAGATTTGAAAGTATTAGTAGAAGGAAAGACATCCATATTAACATTCTCCGATGTATTGTTTATTCCGGAGCTGAACAAAAACCTCATCTCTACATCCGTATTAGATGATAAGGGTTTTGGTACTAGCACTAGGGAAGGAGTCTTTACTGCTAGTTTTGAGGAGGATGTCTATTTCATTGCCGAGAAAGGTAGCCATGGGAGGTTTAGGCTGCTTTTAAGTAATGAAAAGAAGAAACTTTATTATGATGGTGTTCATGATATTATGATGTGGCATAAGAGGCTTGGGCATGTGAATCTAGACAAGTTAAGAGAGATGAAAAAGATGGGAGTGGTGGAAGGGATTAAGTTTAGTGAGAATGATAATATAAGTGATTGTAGTGGATGTGCTCAAGGTAAAACACACAGATTACCCTTTCCTAAAACAGCCACCTATAAGGGGGAAAAAATTCTAGATCTAGTACACACAGATATTTGGGGACCAGCTAAAGTGCCCTCACCGAGGGGGAAGAGATTTATGATGACTATCACTGATGATTGGTCTCCGTATTCCCGTGTGTATTTTTTGAAAAACAAGTCCGAAGCTCAGGATTGTTTTAGACAATATAAAGCATGGAGGGAAAAACTTCATGAAACTCCAATCAAGAGAATAAAGAGTGACAATGGTGGAGGGTATACTTCTAACCAGTTTGAGGATTTTCTGAGGGAAGATGGGGTCCAACACCAAAAGACAGTTCCAGAAATCCCGGAACAGAATGGGGTAGCTGAAAGGTTAAATAGAACACTAAGTGATAGTGCTCAAAGTATGTTGTCAGATAAGAAGATAAGAAAATGGTTTTGGGCTGAAGCAATGAACTGTGCTAATTACCACAAAAATAGAGTTCTTACTTCAGCTATAAAAGATCAAACACCTTATGAGAGATGGACAGGCCGGAAACCAGACTTCTCTCACTTAAAGGTTTCCGGCAGTCAAGTATTCACTCTAGATACAGATCGGTCCAATTGGAAGCTAGATCCTAAAGGAAAACCTGGATACTTATTAGGATATGATGAAGATGTTAAAGGATATAGAGTTTACGATCTAAAAAGGGAAGATATAATCTTAGTTAAGCATCTAGTAGTTATGGATGAAGGAAAGTCTGTGGATCCCTTCAAGTATACAAAGTCATAAAAATCAGATTTGAGTCAAAAAAATCGGATGACTTTCAGCTTCCTAACTATCCAGGTTTTAGAGAAGATCACATTCTTGCAGGTTTAAATCAGACCGAAAAAGACTCGGCTGTGGAAACTGCAGTAACAACTCTACCCAAAGCGGAAGACGTGGTGGTAATTGATTCTGAATCAAGATATGATGACCAAACCTGTACCTTCCCCTAAGCTAATTTTCTGTCAGGAGAAGTGTGGTCTGAAATTAAAGATTAACTAGAAAATAAGGGGAGTGTAGAAATTAATGGTCCGTTTAAAGTATTTTCTAGGTCTAAATTGAATATAGAAAGAAGCCGAGGCAGTCTACCTCTAACTTCTCTCTCCAACTCTCAAACTTGTCGCAGTCACTGAGAAATTAGAGAGGGAGCTAGAGCCATGGCTACCCAGGCTATCCAAAGGTTTACGGGAAAATATATTTTAGTTAGGGGTTTAATTTACTAAAAGATATTTGCCGGCCACAGGATTTGATCCTGGTACCTACCGGCCGGCAGACAGCCGGTAGCCGGTAGCCTTAGCTGTTAAGTCTAGAAGTAGTGTTACGTATTATAGGGTTTGATAATTATTTAAACATATATACGTAGAAAAGTTCATTTAACTATAACTCATTACGGGAGATATATATCCAGTAAATGTAAAAATACGGATTCCGGTACGGATAAGAAACCAATACCGCGCATTTATTTCTTTAGTGAAACAAATACCACGCATGTATTTATTACGGCTACGATTAAATGTGAATTTAATCGGACGGCTGGAATTAACGCCGAGATCGCGGAAGAGGATTTCGGTGTTTTGTGGTCATCGCCACATCGGATGACACGTGGCGGAATGACATTGGATCGCGGCATCTCCGAGGATTAAGGGAGCGAATCCGGACATACCACGTGTCGACATTTAGGCCATCTCGTACAATGGCCGTACATTAAGTACACCGGCAGCTGTACTTTTTTGTACGAAACTGAAATCTGATTGGCTCCGTACATTAGTAGATAGAGTCTGTGAGAGAGATAGGACTTAAAAATATTAGAAGATAGGACGCTCTCTCCCAGAGAGCTTTTGTACAAAAGGTCAACTTTGACTCTCCATAACTTACTACTCAGAAGAGCAAATTCAGAGATTCTTTTTGCTATCAACTCAAGGGAGTCTTCTCTTCACAAGGGTGAAGTTCGTCAGAGTTTTTGTCTGCCACGGTGACAGTTATTTTTGCTGAAACACAAAGGGGTCAAGGTTATCCTAGAGGCTTCTTCGAAGCTGTCCACTCTGAGGACTTATGGAGGTCTCAGAGTTTCACCATCTCCCTATCCACACCTCCCATCTCCGTATCCACACCTCCTATCTCCGTATCCACATCTCCTATCTTCATGTCCACACCTCCTATCTACAAATCCACAACTCCTTTCTCCGTATCCACACCTTCAATCTCCGTATCCACACCTCCTATCTCCGTATCCACACCTCTTATCTCCATATCCACACCCCCTATCTTTGTATCCACACCTCCTATCGCCGTATCCACACCTCCCATCTCCATATCCACACCTCCAATCTGCATATCCACACCTCCAATCTCCGTATCCACACCTCTTATCTCGGAATCCACACCTCTTATCTCTATAACCACACCTTCTATGTCCGTATCCCCACCTCCTATCTCCTTATCTGCACCTCATATCTTTGTATCCACACCTCCTATCTCCGTATCCACACCTTTTATCTCCGTATCCACACCTCCTATCTCTGTATCCACACCTCCAATCTCCGTATCCACACCTCTATCTCCGTATCCACACCTCCCATCTTCGTATCCACACCTTCTATCTCTGTATCCACACTTTATATCTCCGTATCAACACCTCCTATCTCCGTATCCCCAACCTTCTATCCCCGTATCCGCACCTCTTATCTGCGTATCCACACCTCCTATCTTCGTATCCACACCTCCTATCTCCGTATCCACACCTCTTATCTCCGTATCCACACCTCCTATCTCCGTATCCACACCCCCCATCTTTGTATCCACACCTCCTATCTCCGTATCCACACCTCCCATCTCCGTTTCCACACCTCCAATCTGCATATCCACACCTCCAATCTCCGTATCCACACCTCCTATCTCGGTATCCACACCTCCTATCTTTGTAACCACACCTCTTATCTCTGTATCCCCACCTCCTATCTCCTTATCTGCACCTCCTATCTCCGTATCCACACCTCCTATTTCCGTATTCACACCTCCGATCTCCGTATCCACACCTCCCACTTCGT
>JBBHKE010002360.1:0-41529 GCA_037447655.1 Zygnema cylindricum
TATTTCTATATAATATGTAATTTTAGCGAAAAAGACAAATTGTCTGATACGCCACGTACGACGTGATTTTCGTTCCGTGACTTAAAGGTAGACGCCGCAAAATGTAACCGACAAAAAAGTACTAATTCTGTAATTCATGTAATTACTTATTTGGGGTATGGTTACATCAGGAGGTCTCTGTAATAGTACGGACATCAAAATTTCTGATTTCAGAGGCCTCGGTTACATCGCGTATCGTCTGTAAACAAGTTTTTACATACGTGTTTTGATTTGAGTGGTTCCTTGTAATTTGACGATCAAATCTCTAAAATCGTCAAAGATTTGAATACCGACCATTTTCGTATGGAAATCCGTACTTGCGTATTACGTACGTGTATTTCACAAGTTTACCGCGTCAATGTACCTCAGAGATCTCCTTCACTCTGCTGACTTTCAAGAAAAAACCGTATTTCTTTTCGGCAAAGATTTTACGGTCACCTTGTCCCGAAGGCACGTGACTTTGGAGACCTGTGAAAAATTTTATGTCTTATTTTTTTAATGCCTCGATATATCGGCGACATATTGGCGATATATCGCGATATTTTGATTTTCGATATATCGAAGCGATACATCGAATATTGGGTACCTAAAATTTGATATATATCGAATATCGGCAAGAGGTCCTCGATACCCAACACTAACATATATACATATATGTGTACATATATACATATATGTGTACATATATACATATATGTGTACATATATACACATATGTGTACATATATACACATATGTGTATATATATGCATATGTATATATATATGTATATACATAGGTACATATGTATATATATGTACATACATATGTATATACATATGTACGTACATATGTATATACATATGTATACATATGTACATACTGTACATATGTACATACATATGTATATACATATGTACAGTATGTTCATACATATGTACATATATATATATAAAGGTAAAAATATAGATAACGATAGATAGGTAGGTCTAATATATTGTCAATAGATATTAAGACTAACACGAAGGTTCGAAAATCTTATCAATCTTGTTAAAATATTTTTAGAATCTTGTTAGAATCTTTTAAAATTTTGTTAGAATCTCATTAGAATCTTGGTCGAATCTTGTTAGGATCTTGTGAGAATCGTGGTAGAATTTGGGTAGAATTCGGTAGGATCTTCTTAGAATCTTGGTAAAATCTTCGAAACTTGTGAGAATCTTGGTAGAATCTTGTTAGGATCTTGGTGGAATCTTTGGTAGAATCTTCTTAGAATCTCGGTAGAACCTTGGTTTTCTGGTAAGAATTCGTTTAAAATCTCTTTAGGGTTAGAATCTTGATGGAATCTTGTTAGGATATTTTTAGATTCTCGTTAGAATCCCATGAGAATCCTGTTAAAATTTCACTAGAATCTCGTCAGAATCTCATTACAACCTTGTTGGAATCTTATTAGAATCTCAATAAGTGTCTTCAGAGATTCTCGTTAGAATCTTGTTTTAGTCTTGTTGGATATCTCCATTGAATATGTTAGCATATCGTTAGAATTTTGTCAAAATCTCCTTGTCTTGTTACAATCTCGTCAGAATCTTGTCTAAACAGTGGTAGAATCTCGTTAGGATCCTCATAGAATCTTGTTGGAGTCTCAGTATAATCTCGTTAAAATCTCGTTAGAAATTTTGTTGTTATCTGTCAAAGTCTTGTTAGAATTTTGTTAGAATCTTGTCAATCTCGGTAAGATTGTGTTAAAATCTTGTTAGGATCTCGCTGGAATCTGATTAGGATCTCGTTAAAATGTTGTTAGAATCTTGTCAAAGTTTCCTTAGAATCTTTTAAGGATCTTGTCCGGTTCATGATAGAATCTTGTTCGAGTCTTGTTCGAATCATTTTCAAATTTTGTTTGAATCTTGTTCTAATCTGGTTGGAATATCGTTCAAATCTTGTTAGAAATCTCGCTAGAATCTTGTTGTAATATCTTGTAGGCTTAAATATTTCTGGAGTCTAGAGAGATACAGCGAGAGAGTGACGGTTCACAAAATAAGATCATGTTCTATTTTGACAACCTCTCTCCCATTTCCTCTTAAAAGAAATCTTACTCGTTCCTATCTTGCAAATCTGTGTTTTCTGTTTTGTTATCCTGTCCGCTGAAACTTCATTTATTTATTTTTGATAAACTTTATTCATTGTTTTGGTTACTCCTTCCTCTTTGTCCCTTTTCCCTCCTATCCTCCTTCTCCTCCTCCTCCCTCTCCCCCCTCCTCCTCCCTCCTCCCTCCACTCCCTCCACTCATTCCCCTTCCCCTCGAAAGGACTCCGCATGAAGGCTCATTGTGGCTGAGCTGGAGGCCAGCCGTGACAGGCTGACTCAGCGGGTGGAGCTGACGGTTGAGCAGCAGACAGGGGAGGGGGAGGGGGAGGTGGGGTGGGAGAAGAAGGGGATGGATTGGAAGGGGGGGAGGGATGGGGAAGGAAAGAGATGCTGGAGGGGGAGAGGGAGGGAGGGAGGGGGAAGGGGACAGGGGGGGGGGGGGGGGGAGGAGAGGAAGGTTGAGGGAGGGAAGGAGGAGAGGAAGATTGAGGAGGAGAGCGAGGGGAGGATAAGTTTTGATTTTTTGATTATTTTTTTGTTTTGAAAAGGTTTTTTTTTATATAAAAAAATATCGCTTTTTTACGTGAATCTCTACCGTTTTTGGTTCTTTTTTAATGTTTTCCCTTTTTTTCTTAGAAAGAATTTGAATAGTATTTTGGAGATAAAATTGTTTCTTACGGATTATCTTTTGAACGCAATTTTGAGGAAATTGTACAGTTTTCATTAGTGTCAAACAATAAATTGAAGAAATGATTTTTTAACCTATAATCAGGTTTTTTGGGGCTTTTGTAGGGTTTTAAAATGGTTTTAGGGTTTTTAGGATTTTTAGGATTTTTAGGGTTTTCTAGGGTTTTTTGGATGGTTTAGGGTTTTTTAGGGTCTTAGGGTTTTTGAGAGTTAAGGGGTTTGGGCACTAATTGGAGGATGGGCTCGAGTTATGGCCCTAAAATAAATGGGTGAAGGTCATTGATAAATTTCAAATTTGGCAAGAGTGGATTCATATTGGCATGAAAAATAAATGTAAAAACATTTTTTGGTAAGATATGGAAATAACTATGTATGTGTGTGTGTTTGTTGTTTACTGTTTTTTCTCTAATTTTTTTACGAGTCAAAAGGTCGTTGAGAAACTAATGGAAAAGATAATGTCAGTGCACACTTGTGAAAATACACCGCTGATCGTTATTAGTGTTAAAGTTTCAAATTTCAAATCGAACCGTTCGATTTGGTCCACACCAGAATCGAAGCCGAGCTGAACCGAGCCGTGCCACGTGGACACGAGGCTCGATGCGCGGTTGACATCATGCTGTACGGAATGCGATGAGCAATAGCGAATAGTCAATTTTAGGGAATTGATCATGACAGTGACTGTTTTGGTTGCGCACAATCACTTACGTCACTTTGTCAAAAATTGTACGTTTGAATTACATATTGGTACAAATCAGTTCAAAAGTAGGTGACCGTACGCCCATACAATATGCCTATTGTACGCAAAACATACAATATGCCCTTAAGACCCATATTGTATTGGCCGCAAAATGAAATAAAATAGGAACAGGCTTGAGTTGCACATTGATCGATAGAGTATTAAACGTCATGTCTAAATTCTGAAAAACATTCGGACAAAAAAATATTTTTCCGTGAGTTTTGAGGTATTTTTAATTTAAACCGTCAGATTTGGACGATCGGACGGTCGCTGATCAAAGTAGCGATCTAAGAAGATCATATGAAAAGCCCATAACACAACTTACGATAGGACTTACGTGCGCGTTTTTTTTTCCGAGATTTTTTTCCCGCGGAATGTCATCCTACGCCGTGTCAGTTCGCTAAAAAAATTCGTCAATTTCGTCCGGCGGCGTGCTCTGTACTATGATCATACGTCAGATTCGTACATTCGTACAGGGGTGTGCACAACGCACACATACAGTATGCCTCATCTGCGCGAGTTTTGTGCCAAGTGTTGTGCGCCTACCAAACGCCTACCATAAAAACGCCTACTTTTGAACTATGGTGCAAATAAAGTACCGTTGAGTAAAATTTTGACGGTCAATCGGTTGAACAACTTTGACTTTCAAAATATTGTTTCAACCGCTTAAAATTTTGCCGCGCTTGAGGACGTTGACCGTCATAATAAAATTAGCAATTCACACGGCCGGCGAACGTTTACGGTAACAAAACGTTTACGGCAACCACATGTAAATAAAATGGTTGCAGACAGTCACTTTTTGTCGTTACGTGAGCTCCACAGTGAGAGCACTTAGTCGCAAAATTGAAATTTAATCGTCTAAGCGTTACATTGAACTTAGACTCAAAATGAAACGAAGCCTCTTTAAACTAAAGTACAATAAGTCTTGTACATAAATATTAGAACGCACGAAACGAAATAAACTTTGTACACTAATAAAACGAACCAGCGTAAAATATCAATTGAAATTAAATGAAACGAAATCGAGCCACACTATCTACGAATCAACATTCTTACATTGACACCAAAATTTCGTTTCGTGCGTTTTAATAATTCCGTACAATACTTATAGTACTTTAGTTTAAAGAGGTTTCGTTTCAATTTGCGACTAAGTTCAATGCAACGCTTAGACGACTAAATTTCAATTTTGCGGCCAAGTGCTCTCACCGTGGAGCTCACGTAAAGACAAAAAGTGACAGTCTGCAACACTTTTATTTACATGTGGTTGCCGCAGTTTTGTTACCGTAAACGTTCGCCGGCCGTGTGAATTTCTAATTTTATTATGACGGTCGACGTCCGCAAGCGCGGCAAATTTTTAAGTGGTTGAAACAATATTTTTAAAGTCAAAGTTGTCCAACCGATTGACCGTCAAATTTGTACTCAACGGTACTTTATTTGTACCACAAACGTACAATTTTTGACGAAGTGACGTAAGTGATTGTTCCAACCAAAACAGTCACTGTCATGATCAATTCCCCAATTTATTAAGACAGCTCGATGATGGATGATTTGAACTTTTGATGCAACAGTACAGCTGTCATGTTTATGGTGACTGTTCGGCACTCGCGCGTGTGTCGAAGCTGCAGCAAATTCCAGCTACCGTAGCGTACCACAGATGACCGTACAATCCGACAAGCCTGCGTTTGTCGGCTCACGACAGTTTTCCGTACCATCCAGTCGCTACCGATCTCCAGGCGTCCGTGCCAGCGTGCCCCCTGTGTCCGAAGGAATAGTCGCATGCCATTTGTCAGAATCCCTATATTTAAAATTCGAATGTTCAAATCTTACGGTTCGCGACAGATACTCCAGGAGACGGACGTGGACGGCCACGATGAGCTTCGATGGTAACATTACGACTCGAGTGGCCCAGATTTCTACCTGCATAAATGCAGGTTTGGCCAACGAAAGTTTGCCAACCGACAAACAGAATCAGTAAAGCCCGGCATTAATGGCGCAAAAATGATCTGTCGTTTTGTTTGCCAAAAGTATTTTAATATGTGACCGTTAAAGAGCTGATTTCTCAATATGTTACCGTTTATCGAAAACATAGAAAACTTTACCGCAAAACTTGCGATGGGAAAACCATTGGTACAAAGGGAAAAAAACAAAACAAAAAATAGCATATAAAGAATACGAGAGTCAAAAAAAGAGCCATATATTGGAAATTTTACATTTTAGTGTGGATTTAGTGAGATATATTTGGCGCGTATACCAGTTAAACCGAGGCTCGGCGAAATCTTTGTCAAAAAAGACAAAAAAAGTATAGAAAAAACAAACGTTTCTTCCAAGGTTCCCACTCTTACACCATGAGACGATTTTTGTCGCATGATTAACACGTGCTAGCTGCCTAATAAACTATAACAACACTGACACGCGTCATACTGTAGTGATTGTGTCGGCGTGGCCACTGTTCCAGGCTGGTGCGAACTTTGAAATTTGAATGGACCCCCCCTGCGCCAATGGCAGATATTGTATGTCGACAAGCTGCCCACATACCTCACATCTATCAAGATCTTCCACGTGGCAACTTTCCACCGACAACGCAGAATCTTGACAGGATCAGAACCTGTACTTTCCTTGCACATGAAACAGTTGTAGAATTTAAGCCAATCAGAGATTACACGCGACGCTGTCCATGTGATGAAATCCGTTACACGCGTGTATTAAGATTCCTAATCCCGAAGTCGTGGCACTTTTAGGGTTTATTAGGTTTTTTAGGCGCGGTTTGCGGAGAAAAGCCCTAACAAACCCTACAAATCCTTAAAAAACCCTAAAAAACCCTAAACGGAAATGAGTTAAATGGAAAGGTTTCCTCCAGTTACGAAACCGACATATGTGCTGACTTTGTCCTTTGTCGCGGCGCGGCGTCGCGCTTTACGCGGGATTATCTCAATTCTTTTAGCCAATCCGAGACGTCTGAATTTTTAGCGTACATTATGAAATCTCGTGCGTCCATTCTTCTTTTTCGGCGAGGATCCAAGCGGCTCTTTTGGAGGAAGGTCGGTGGATACGACCCATCAACGCTGACCAGGTCAAGGAATGAAATTTCCTGCCAAATGGTTTCGTTTGTCTTATTGAGGGTCGGTGCTGATCTATGGCGTGGTATTCGTGGCATTCCGGTAACGACAAAATTAACCGCTTTAGTTGCAAATCATGCTCCAGACCTACTTTGTCGGCGGCCCGCGGCCATTGTCGGCAGCGGTGACGCATTTCAGGAGATTCTTGTCCTTTTTTGGTTTCCCAGGAAAACGGGCGGAGAAATACATGGATGGCTCGTGGAGAAACTGTAGCATCTGAAAATAGCATAGTTCAAAAGTAGGCGTTTCAATTGTAGGCCTTTTGTCGGCGCCTTTATCGTAAGTTGTGTTATGGGCTTTTCATGTGATCTTCTTAAGTCGCTACTTTTATCGGCGACCGTCCGATCGTCCAAATCTGACGGTTTAAATAAAAAATACCTCAAAACTCACAGAAAAATATTTTTTTGTCCGAATATTTTTCAAAATTTAAACATGACGTTTAATTCTCTATCGAACTATGTGCAACTCAACCCTGTTACTATATTATTTCATTTTGCGGCCAATACAATATGGGTCTTAAGGGTATATTGTATTTTTTGCGTACAATAGGCATATTGTATGGGTGTACTTTCGCCTACTTTTTAACTATGGAAAATAGTTAGTTTGCCGTACTGAAATAGTACAGTTGGTTTCCGGTACGGCGTGTCGGGGGCGTTTTGGTCGTCGCTAAATAGTAAATACACACAATCGATATATTTAGTGTTTTTCGGATATTGCAGTGCAATCCCAACAGTTTTTCTTGTGAAAACATAAAACTCAATGGTGTATGTTCAATGTACGGTTCTCGTTATCGACATGGTCCACCAGCGGTTATTGGTTAAACTAGCGTTTTTTTAAACAATGAACTTCTATTCTCAAGTTTATATAATCCAACTAGCTTAAAGTGTTTGCGTTTTTCATTCCATAATAGTAAAAGATGATAGGAAAATTTAAGTTTCCGGTTTAAAGAGCATTTGTGAAAAATTATCACAAAGTTTTGGAAAACGTTTTCTCATAATAGAGCTATTGTAAGTTACAAAGTTTTATACTCGTCATTAGGTAATATTACTTACTGTGTTGTGTATTGGTAGCCTATTATCTATAGTCAACGTGTACCTTTTTTTAACGATATTTGATAGACCCATTTTATATGTCGGTGAGTCAATTATTGTAATACTATACTGATATGTTGGAGCCGATAAGAAAATATAACGCTAAGTAGCTTGTAATTCTATGCTTTTCTATAATTATATTGGCTTTTATGTTATCGTACCCCTTCCACAAAATGCTTTATAGCCTATAATTGTTTGTAATTCATTTATTTATATATAATACATATGCCGTTGCAAAGAGGGGAGCTTCAATAGTCATAAAATATAAGATTTATACTAATCGTAATAATAAAAATTTATTACGTTATTACCATTTAGGATATTGCTCAAGGTTTAGATATCACATTTTCAAGTTGCTCTACTTAGACCTTAAGTTAGTTCAAATGCTTATCAAAAACCATAAAATAATATTGTTAAGCAAAAACAATTAATTTGTTGGCTCAGCATATTGACCCACGTATCGTTTGATAATCGAGAATACCGGTTACCAAAACTGTCACGATCAAATTTGTTGGTACTAAATAATAATAAAATTGTTGTTGTAATAGCGCGTATGTAGTAAATAATGAAAAACGAGTTATATTATCCGTCCATGTAAGAGTACAACGTTGGTAACAATATGGTATATGATGGTCGATAATTAATTGTTATGAAACAAATTGTTGTTAAATTTTTATCTTACTTTTATTAAAAAATTTATTCGCATACCCTCGCTTGAAGCTTCCGAGATAAAGAAACAAAAATATATATTTTACATATAAAAACATGCATTTTACAAGTACGTGTGTTGGTATAACCTCTAGCCTACGTCCACGTCTTTTGAATTTGACTTCAAATTTTAGGTTAGAGATAACAAAAACATATATTAATAAACTTATTAGACTCAAATATTAATTTTTATTGTCATACATCTTTACACTTCGACCAAATTCCAAAAAAAATGGTATTAAAAAAAAACCCCAAATGGAAACAACAACAATTATTCAACAGCACGCAAACTTAGTTCTACTCACTTTTACTTGAGGGAGAAAAAAATAAACAAACAGATTATTAGTGCGATGACGAAGATCAATTTCTTTCGGGCACTGGATGAAATTTGCACACATGGCTAAACTGTAACATACAAGTTACTAACAAAACAAAAGTCCAACGGGATTAAAACACCGTTCATAACATTATGAGAGTTCATGAAGAAAAAAAAAATGACCATACGTTTCATTATTCAATCATCCCTCAAACTAAAAACATAATAGTCTAACGAATTTCAAAAGACATATTATTGTTTCCGTGGAAAATTCACAATAAACAAAACGTTTGTGTATCCGCTAAAAACAACAAGTGTGTAACTCATAAAATTCAATGAAATAAGACGTTGTTAACACGTGTGTTCATTTTATTTTCTAAATAGTGAAAAAACCTCGTAAACATTACGAGAGTTTGTAGATATTTGACACAATCATTGGGTTTTTTTAGCGCAAAGGGGTGGACGTTATGGACACTCTCCCTATATCGGATTAAAAGACGACTTATTGTCTTAATTTGATTGTAAAACATAACTTCACGTTTATAAGATATGTATACAAATGTATGTTACAAACAAAAAAAACAATGCGTGTGTATCGATGTTAGTTGTAAGCGAAAACAAAACAACTAAATACTGAAAAGCGGTTATTAAGTAGAGATTATAATCTCAACACCAACTATAATTCTATTCAATTATTTGTACTATTGAGGACCCAAATTAGTAAGTTTAATGAAAACACTAATTGTAAGTGCTCTAATTTTTATTAACATTTTTTTCCACGCAATTGAGGATGCTTGTTTGGAATTTTGAGATCTTAATTGAATATAGGATTAGTGAACTTTTAGGACGATGCATTATTTTAATTTCCTCGCCATTTAAAACGTATCCTAACCTTTTCAACTTTTTTATTGAAAAACCTTATAAATTCATTACATACTTCAAATGCGATAAAGTATAACAAAGTGAGTGGCGATGAGACTACAATACGAGAACAAAGCTGACACAAACTTTTGCCTTTTCCCATTCTTTATTGTTCGAACTGTACGATTTACCTTGAAAACGAGGGTAAGGGTACTTTCGCATGTAACCGAAAGTTAGTCTTGCTACTTTGTTTTTTAACAAAGATTATCCGTACAACTTTTAGAGCATTCGCATGTAAACGCAAATAACTTGTTACTTAAAAATGTGACTTACGTAGACGTGTACGAAACAATGTGACAGTTGAAGTGGTACACAAAATGAGGCGAAACTTCACTCAGCTTCAATTGAGGCGTCTCTCGCACGTTGTACAATTTTGGTGACTTCGTAATGTCAGTACGCCACATTGTCGACGTGTCCAAACTTCAAATTACCTTTTGCTGTCGCACAGAAATGTGGTTTCGTTTTTCATTTTCCCACATGCCGACAATTGCCCAATGTTTTTCCTACGCCGTATGTGTGAAGACACGTGTGTTTGAGAGAGACGAGCCCCTGTACGGAAATCATCGCACGGAAAACGGTACGCACAGGCTGGAAACGTGCAGTGTGATTTTTTTTTGGTACTCCACGTACAAAAATTGTAAAAAACTTCCGACAAGTGCGACAACGTCTGCCCATTCGCTCACCTTACTGGACTTTACTTCAAATCACCTCGCGAGGTGATTTGATGTAAAGTTTGAACATGTGTTGAATGGATGCGAATGTGGGTCGAAATGCGCTAGACGACAAATTGCATCGCTCTAGACGACAAGCTACTGTACGTATAAAGTTTAAAGGTAGCGCAACTTGTACGGTGGTAATTTCTATTTTTTGGTACGGCTGCGGATTTTCTCGTTTTTTTTTAACTTTAGCACATGCGAAAGTACCCTAAAGCTTGGAATTGGTATTACCCAATCAAACGTGAATTCCATTGACGATATTAGCCCTAACGTTGAGGGTAAATCGTACATTTTCCGGCAGATCGTACATTTTTCCGGCAAAACATTTTTATGTTTACCCTAGACGAACTGTACAATTTGCTCTCTACACGAGGGTGAGCGGAAATTTAGAAGAACGTATGGGAATCTGTTACGCTGTTGGGGCGCTAAACGTTAAGTTATCCGCCGGAAAAGTTAAAACGTACTTTGCTACACTTTTCTTAATAAACGACAAGCGTAACAGATTGAAATAAGTTACGACGAGAATTGCCCATCAGGGTTACAATGTGAACACTGCTCTTCGACGTTATGTGCTTCTTCGGGTTTCAGTTTAAACCCAGTCCTGTAAATAGTACGGTCGCACTAAACCGCATTGTTTATCGATATTTCAGTGCGGTACGCAACACTACACCGCTCATCGTTATTAGTGTCCAGATTTAAATAGTGTAGAAGTAAATTTACCGTAATTGATGCTAATTAAGAATTTGATTTTTTTTTTTAAAAAGGTGCATTCTAATTTCGGCGTTAATGCTAATTTGGAGCAGCAAAAATGGAAAAAATTATGTACTTTTATACACATTATTATATGCATCCGTACAAAATATTAGAAATCGTACCCCGTCTTGAAATTTAAATATCCGTACATATCAGACTAATTTACGTGTCAGACCAATCTCGTTTTTTGAGCGCACGTTCCTATGCGTGCGCGTCTGATTTAATTCATTTTTTGTAATTTTTTCACTTGAAAAGGTACATTTATGTACGGTCTGACATCGACCGTACACCACACTATTTAGACATTATTGTACTTTCATTCTTTACGCTATTTTGTACGGTACCTTAATTAACGTCAAGGAAAAATTAAAATCATGTATCCTATTTGGGGGAAAAAATAAAAATTTTAAGAACCCAAATTAGAGTTGTTGACACTAATAACGATTCGCGGTGTACAGTTCAGTTACATAATTGTTTCCTATTACGCAAATCGTGGACTCTCTGGCTACCGACACAATAAGAATATAGTGACGTCACATGTGAACAGTAGGACACCGACATTCTGACCACCAGAAACCGGCGTAGCACTGACTCTCCATCTGTTTGTCGATTTTCACGATGCCGGAGATCCGGCAAGAAAATTGCCACTCCGGCAATAATAATGTCGACACCTGTCCTTTACGGGATTCGCGGTCCTGCTTCGCCGAAGAGTATTGCATACTCCGGCATCATTTGGTCGGTTGTCGGTTGTATCCGTACGATATCATATTTGTCGGATAAAGGAACGTCGAGGCGAGTCAGTCTGGAAGCTCGTTAAGATTATGACAGGTGTCAAAACCTTTTGGCGGTCTGTATAGACAGGTGGATGCGAATAGGGCGGCACCGACATCCCGGCCAGCACACGGACCACCTTGAAGGGCCTCGAGCCGTCCGAAGAAGGCACGTGTCGGTGGTAAAGAAACCCTCCCTCGTAGGGCCCGCCCGAAAAACCGCAGTCTCGCCTTGGCCGACACTGCGTCAACAGAGTGATTTGTCGTGACATGTAGTGTTATGATTACGTGGTGAAACCCTAAGGTCAACAGAGACTTGCCTGCTGACTCGGGCAGGCTAAAACAAAATTCTCGAGCAGATAGGAGCATTATTTTTTGGCCTTTTTTTAATTAACCATTCGTCGATATTTAATGTTGGGAGGTATGAGGCGCACAAGCGATCTATTTATAGGGCACGTTGTTTTATGTTTTGTGTACGGAAAATACTCTGACGCTGAAGGCAAGAAGTGGACACGTGCCAAAAAATATTCACCCAAAAAGTACACTTCACGAGCTAATCGACGGACGGCACAAAAGCTTTCCACCAATGGCGACACGCCGCGCAAAGTCCGTAGCCCGATTCTCGATATCATTGAAACAGCCGGGCAGTTTACAAACAGCAGTTAAGGGTTTTTTAGAGTGCAAAAGTAAATTTTGGAAAAACCAACGCCGTACGTCTTGAGATCTTATGCACACTATTACAGTACTGTAGCGAAACGACATGTCCGTCGTTCAATCAACCAAGCAGACTCTTTAAGGCGATTTCTACCGTCCACAATAGTAAGACCACCGTCCATTGGTGTACGGTATCCCGCGGAAAACTCCAAGATTGCATCGGCGATTCGATTGACGTCGAACGTTCGACTCGACGCGGTTGCGGTACACTGCCCATCGTTATCAGCGTTAGGGATTTATTGTGTCAATGCGAAATTATAAAATATAAAACTATTTTTTTGCAAAAAAACGTGGCGAATTGTAGTGCACTTGCTTAAAAACTGTCGTGCACACTACACCTTGAATCGTTATTAGCGTATAGAAATTATTAGTGTAAATAAAAAAATAGCATCATTCATTCTAATTTAGTGCCAGAGACGTGGCAGATTATGGTCCATTTCCTTAAATAGTGTAATTTATTATATTTAAGGTATCAATGTCAGAATTTTGGGGTGCCGATATAGCGTACATAAGGCTAATAACGATTCACGGTGTATTGAATGATTTTTGGCCAGAAGGTTCATGACTGAATTAGTGTTATTAACTTTAATAACAACGGGCAACGCAGTCGAACAAATGTTTTGAATAATGTGAGCGACCAGCCAAATATTCAAGCTTAACTAATTTATGGACAATAAACTCAATCTGAATTTAACTTAGTGGTTTTTTAATAATCCTTTATTAGGTGCTTTGCATGCTTTGTTCTTTTGTCGCTATTTCCAACTAACTCTTTTAACCAAACTCGTTATAATGTTGATTTTAGTTTTATGAGTAGCTTAATCGTCTCTATGCTACTAATGCTAATGTATTGAAGTGCGATGTTAACATCTTAGTGAGTTAATATGTATGCTACGTGGATTAGGGTCAAGCGAGTAACAATTGCCAAACGTTAACAATGTGAAAAATTATAGAAGTACGTTTGGATACTTTGTATGATTTTAAATGCTAATTCCAATATATATATTTTAAGCGTTACTTTACCAGTTATTTGGTTGGAAGCAATTATGAAAAGTAAAGAGGAAATATTATTCTTGACATGATGATTGTATTGCAAAAAAAGCAACATATAGTAAAAAATAAAAGAATGACACATCCAATTTTCTCTTCCCTAAACGTCGCTCCCACAAATATATTTGTGGCTGCCGTTTTATCCATAAGTCGAGAGTGGGGGTCATTGTCTCGGAAACATGTTCTCTTACCTTTCAATCTCTTCGTTGGGTTTTCGATATGTGACGAGTGGGGTAGGGTCATAGGAATGGACGCACGCCGTAATAATGTATGCAATGTTTTTTAGAAAGTAGATTGGTATAAGCTTGATTACATTTTAGATTTCCAAAAATATTATTTTTTGGTATAGTTACAACTTTGATTATTTACATCAACCGTCATTAACCTCACAGCCTGTAAGATAAATACGGCGTCAATACCTACATGCATACTTCACGTATGATGATTAGCATTGCTTTTCATTTAGCTTGCTCCAATACGCGTTCAAGTTTTTAGCTTCGTCTTTGTAATTCAGTTTTTATATATTCTAAGGACATATAATAAAGTCCCTTCTTTTGATATATGGTTGAATGTCATAACCCCTTAAAAAGGTTATTAATGACAAGGTTTTTCACTTAATGTCTGGCATGCGGAAATGTGGAATAAATGGCACTTCATATTATCATTTATTTCCAACCCACTTTATATATTGTTTACCCCGTGTAGCGTCTTTTCCAGCCGTAAATACTCCATAGCTCCTTTCCTGCCCGTGAAAAATGTTTTATCTGCCCGAAGTCAAGCTGGCGAATCACAGCATATGTACCTTTTGTACTTCCTGGTACAGATGTTCAACGAGCGATCCAAGTCAAAAAAATTCCTCCTGTAGGGCGGCCACTTTCACAAAACGACAAAATGACGTGTCGGTCGCCGTTCCGCCCCTCGCGGACCGGTCAATGCAGAACTGTAGGTTTGCAGCTCCGGATTTTTCAAAAAGGTACAAATGACCGTACGGATGATGACACTACAGTACTGTACCGAACCACAAATACTTCCATTCAAAGTACAGTATTCGCCATAAAATCGGTGCCGTACACTTAGAATCTTGCTCCACCGACTTTTTAAATAGCAGCTTCCTATCTCTCCGAAAATTATATTTCATTATTTATCCGTACTATTATATTTCTCAAATCCGGGCAGGAAATATTTTTGGAATCTCCTTCTGTGCAATTATTGCCCGCCACTGTAAATATTTCATCTGCCCCATGCACGAAATACTTTTTTCATTTGTCTGCCCGTCCGTACATTTACCCTCTTTTTCAGCACCTGCCCGACAGTAGATTTTCCTCCATTCTACTTCCTGCCCGCATCAATATATTTTCTTTTTTTCCTGCCCGCCTCAATATATTTTTTTATTTTCCTGCCCGCCCCAATATATTTTCTTATGTCCCTGCCCGCCCCCAAAAATATTTTCTTATGTCCCTGCCCGCCCCAAAATATATATTTTTTCCCTGCCCGCCCAAACTTATATTTTTTTTCCTGCCCGCCCAAACTTATATTTTGTTTCCTGCCCGCCCGAACTTATATTTTTTTTCCTGCCCGTAGCCAATATTAGCCGCCAAGCGACGCGCCTTCTCACCAAGGTCACATTCCCTCCCTCTCTTTTTTTCCCCACCGACATTTTTTCCCCAAGCTCTCCCTTCTTCCCCCTCGGCCGTCCTCCCTCTCGCAGAAAAAAAAGAAAATACGACGAATAATCGACCACCGTACAGAAAAGATGCAGAAACGGACGAGGCGCTCAGCCAATGAGGAGAGGCCGCTGACGGAAGCCACCGCCATGCGCCACGTGGCGGGCATATGGGGACGTACGGACTGTACGGAAGGGCGAAGGGAGGAGGTTTCGACACAAAACGACAAAACTGGAAAAAGGTGAGACGTCCGTCTCCCTGTGGGTATTGGTGGGATTTGAAGGAGAGGAAGGGAGGGAGAGGGAGAGGGAGAGGGAGAGGGGGAGGGGGAGAGGGAGAGGGAGAGGAGGGGAGGGGAGGGAGGGGGAGGGAGAGGGGAGAGGAGAGGGAGGAAGGGAGGGAGAGGAGAGGAGAGGGAGGGAGGGGAGGGACAGGGACGGGGAGGGAGAGAGATGTTTCTATAATGTTTTGGAGGAGGGGTAGAGGGAGGAAGAAGGGACTCTTTTTTTGGAAGGGGGCGAGAGGCTGACAGGTGGCAAGGGGGGTGACAGGCGGAAGGTTGATGGACACGTGGCAGCAGATGAGTGGTACACGTGGCAGATGTACGGACAGAAGGAGATGTTGCCAGGAGGGATGTACCGCAGGTGAGCAGGGATGGCATGCTGCAGGGGGAGGGAGAAGGGGGAGAAGAGATAGAAGAGGGAGGGAGGGAGGGGGTGAGGGAGGAGGGAGGGAGAAGGCGTATAAGTGGAGTGATGGTGATGAAGGTGGAGACACAGAACACGAGAGAGGGAGGGAGAGAAAGGGAGAGAGAGGGTGTGAGAGGGGGAGGGAGGGAGGGAGAGAGGGAGAGAGGGCGAGAGGGAAGTGAGGGAGGATGGGAAAAGATATCCACGGGGATAAATAAGAGACTTGAAAAGAGGAAAAGAAAGGAAGAGGTGGAGAGAGAAAGAAGGGGAGAGCAGAAGACAGAGAGAGAGGGGGGGAGAGAGAGATGCAATGTCAGCGAAGGGAATAGAAGGACGGGTAAGTTGAGAGGCAGGGAGAGAGAAAGTCAGGGAAAGAGCTGTGGGAAGTAATAGTGGCTTGGCAATAGAAGAGGAGAGGGGGAGAGAGGTGGAGGGAGAGAATGGGAGAGAGAAAGAGCGAGAGGGAGTGAGAGAGGGAGATGGGGGGGAAGAGAGAGAGAGAGCTTGAGCGACGGAGAGAGAGAGAGAGAGGGATAGTTTAAAATATTTGACAGCAGGTATAATCTACTTATCCGTTACACTGGCTAAACTGGAAACCCTTTCCTCCCCTCCTCCCTCTCCCTCTCCCTCTCCCTCTCCCTCCAGGTCCTACTTCCGCTGTGTTGGCCCACAAGATGATGGCTGTCCCGCCCGAATGGTTCTCGACCAAGATCTCCGTCAGGGTCCCTCCCACTGCCACGTGGCATATGATCAGGCTCATCAGCATGCCACGTCAGCATTTGGTCCTGCCCAACTCAACCTCGCCACCTGGCAAACTGATCTTTCGACCAAGAAGAAATCGCCGACAGTTCCTTCCGTTCCCTCTGCTCCTTCTGTTTCAACTTTTCCCGCAATTCCAGTAGTTCCGTCGGTTCCGACGGTTTCGACATTTCCGACAGTTTCGTCGGTTTCGACGGTTCCGTCCGTTCCGATAGTCCCGACAGTTTCGCCGCATGCGTCTCCGGAAGATTCCGTTCCTGTTCCCGTTTCCGTTTCAGCGCAGAAATTTCACAGTAATTTCCAATCTGCGATCGCGGCCGCCTTGGCCGCCGTCACAAAAACATCGAGGGGAGACGTAAATAGTGTGGAGAATTGGTGGGACCTAAATGGGGAAAAAGGGGCATCTCTCTCTCAACATCTCCTCCGGATTTTGAACTCAGGGGGAAATGCTGACGTGGCAGCAGTCATGGCCTCCATCGTGGGACCCACGAGTCCCGATACGTCGTGTCTCACGGGACCTGTGACAGGGGTCTCTGAAAAAGTGAATAATTTTGGGGAAAATGGAAATGGAGTCCATGGGATTAATGGGGTTTATAGAGAAAATGAAGTACGGAGTTCGAGTGCGAGTTCTTCAATGGAGCCACAAGAGAGTGGAGAGCGGAGGAAGAGGGACAAGACGTTTGGTGACCGATTTTGTCCACAGTAAGTATTTCCGTACAGAGAGAGGGAGGTATTTCTGTACAGAGAGAGGGAAGTATTTCCGTACAGAGAAAGGAAGAAAGAGTGACAGGGAAAATGCAATGCAAGAGTGTTTTGACGGAATGTTACATGTTCTTTCAGTTAGGTACACCGTGAATCGCCATTAGTGTTAATGTTTTTTTTGTCTCTTAAAACATATTTTCTCCGTACACATCGTACCCTTGGATCTGACGGTTGCGATGAAAGGTAAGATTCTCAGCTTCCGATTGGCGGTCTCAAATTGAAAATCCGACAAGTGTGTACGAAGAAAAGGTGTTTTAAGTGGCGAAAAAATTGTTAACTCTAATAGCGATACAGTGTACTGTTTAGTGGTAAGCTTTATGCTAAGTGGGATAGGGAGAGGGAGAGGGCGAAAGAGAGAGAGAGAGGGAGAGGGAGAGCGAGAGGGACAGGTTGTAAAGCAGCTGGGTGTTCCATGATCATTCTGTTCAGTTTTTCGTCCTTCTAGCAATGCAGGAATAAGAGATTGCGAGAAAAATGATTTTTGTTTTTTTCCTTCTTTTTTGTCTTGTTCTTCCCTCCAGGCTGGCAGATCGGTGTCTAAGCACAACAGACCAAGGTAACGGAATTATCCGTCCACTAAATGACAAACGAAAACCGTACCGGTCGGCTTTTGTACCTGTGGAGCCAAACTGTCGCCCAAGCTCTCACTCTCTCTCGGTTTCGCAGGAAAAAATTACAATAACTCCGTTTATTCCTCGAGAATCTCATGTAACTCCAATTATTTCTCGAGAATCTCATGGTTCTATGAATGCTAGTATGGGTTTCCCCAATCATCTCTCCGACGGAGTTACTCTCCCTTTTCCAGCTTTTTCCCGGTCATCTTCTCCTCGATTGTCTCCGAGTCAAGAGGTCGAGGAACTCGAGCCTCAAAGGTCGACACGTGGCGATATCGGAGCCGTCGAGGTTTTAGAGGAGATCGACTTTTTAAACCGAATGGAAAATGTTAAAATTTATCAGGAAGCAGACAAGATTTCTCGTCCGGATTTGAGAACAAATAAGACGACGGAGAATAGGACAACGGAGGAGCTATGGAACGGGTGTTTCTCCGTTTCATGCGAGCTTAAACTGTGAATGGCGACGATTTTATCGTGATTTTATCTTCGAAGGAAAGATAGAGAAAGGGTTTTGAGTTGAAAGAAAAGCTTTAAGACCGATAATTTTGTTTTTTGTTTTTCTTTTTCTCTGTTTTTTGTCTTGAATTGATCACATTATATTTGCATTGTTTAATAGGAAATTGCAGCAATAAACAGTAGACGTAGAATTTTGGTCCGATGTAAATAAAGTAGTCGAATTTTTTTAACGGAAACTGACGTCACATGTATAGGATTCATGTGTATGTATAAAGGCACCAGATTTTTGTCTTTTTGTTATCCTTCATTGATTACTTGAGATTCATATTTTTGACTGTAGATGAGCTGATTTTGGAAGTCTGTTGTTTCTCATACAGTTGTAATTCCTAACAAAAACAAAAAATAATAATTTATATCATTGTAATTCAAAATAAAATACTATTGCGTTAAATATTGGTAAAAATGAAAATCTGAGCTAATGCTAAGAACACAATTACGACTACCAGTGATCCTCACTATAGTTCGAGTCAATTTTTTTTTCTGATCTAAAATCTCAAAATTATTTAAGTAAAACAATGAGTGAAACATAAATTAGAAGTAGAGGAATTGATTTTAGTGTTTACACTCTCAGACAATATGGATGTGATCTACATTGAACAACTCTATCATAATTCATAAATTAAAAAAGAAAAAAAAACAGAAAAGAAGCACTCTGCATTATTGATTTTGCATGAGAGAACATAACAACTCCTGACAATGATGTCCATGGATCTGTAGCTTAACTCAAAATCATTGAAATTTTCATTGATTCAATGTTATCTCCCCCTTTTTTATCCACAGTCGGCTACAGTTTTTTTTTTTTTTTTTTATCCCTTCCACTTTCATCATTTTAACGTCATTTCTTTTTCTCATTTTGCTGTTATCCACGTTATAATTCGATATACAACTTAATCTCTAGATTGCACAAAATCTTTGAGAAACCCTAAAATCCCACATTATAATGGGTAAAGCAACACGAGCCGGACTGCAGTAAACTCCCTTTAAAGTTGTTAACAACATATTATAGTTTTTGACCAAAAAAAACTACTAATGTATTAGATTCATGAACAACAAAGATGAACGAGCCGTACCAATCGACATCACGGAACCACCATACATGGACATGGAAACGGACCTAAAAGGAAGACAGCCCACTTGAAATGCTCAAATAGTAACTAGTCCACATTTTTAAAACCATATCCGATCATCGATCGACTATTTCCGATAGTCTATACCGTGTACTGCTATTAGCGTAAAGGTTTTTTTCGCCACTTAAAACATCTTTCCTCACTGCACACGGAGCGGATTTTTCATCCGATGGTTGCCATTGGAAGACAACACTATCACCTTCCGATTTGCGGTCTCCCATTGAATATTGGACAGGTGTCTCTTGTAGGAAAGATGATTTAAGTGGCAAAGAAACCTATACGCTAATAGCGGTACACAGTGTAGTGCACACCTTTCCTCACAACGTAAACATTTTCTCTAAGAACTTTGTTCAATGAAGGCTATACATTCGCACGATATTAACAAATACAATGTAAACCGACACATTCACATTGATTTATTTTTTTCATAACCGAGGTCACCATGGTTTGAACAAAAAGATTCCCATACATCAACAAACTTCAATTTTTTTACTTTTTTTAAAATGGAACCCCAAAACATCCACACAATACTATCATAATCCTGGCTATTATCCTGGCTATTAGTAAATAACCCTGAAGACATAGAGCCCTGAAGACATCTTAAATTTGTAGAACTGCAACAAAAAGCCAAAATCTTGATAGCTGCGACAAAAAGTTAAATGACAATGTTACAGCAACATAAAGACAAAATGTGTAAGACAAAACATTATAGCTGCGCCCATCGCTAATTTCGGTGAAAACAGTCGACAACTCAAAATTCACACAGATGATGACTACGTTTAAACACAAATTTCCACTCTTTGCCTATTATTCAAACCATTTGTCTAACATACTCACATTCTCCATTTTTGTACTTTCTTCCCTCCTCTTTCTTTCCTCCTCTCCTCTATCTCCCCTCTCTCTCTCTCTCTCTCTCTCCTCCTTCCTCCTCCCTCCTCTCTCATCCCTTAGTTATTTATTCCAACATTTGTCTAACATACTTACATTCTCCATTTTTATATTTTGTTTCAAGGTATCTTTTCGAATTCAAACAGGTCTCTGTTCTAAACACAACTCTCAAACATTATTTATACCACACAAAAACAAACTTCTTTTCCTTCTTATGTATTCACTCATCTGTTCCTAAAAAACTTTCCCTGAGAAACTTTCGCCGTAATTTTTCCTTTCGCCGCAAAATTTCTCCAAAAACCTTTCTCCAAAACCTTTCCCCAAAACCTTTCCCCAAAACCTTTCTCCAAAAACTTCTCCCCCAAACCTTTCCCCAACCAAGTAAAGGCCAAGTCAAGGTGCGACTCTTGTCGCTCTCGCGGTGAAGGATGGGGGAGGTGGCTTATCTCTCCCTCCACGTGGCCCTCCAGCATCCACTCCTGGAAGCCTCCGAGGGCGAGGTGGTGGCTCCCGGTTGAGTCGTTCCCTGCGAGATCGAACTCGTACAACGTGGGAATGTACGGCACATGAGACGCAATAGTGTACTTTCGAGTACAGTTTTGGAAGAGCATATCCCTCATAGACACAGGCCTCTTGGATGTCTCGAATAGCCGCTTGTTCTACTATATTGCGGACCTGTGGGAGACACGACAATTTTAGGTTTGAAATCAAGTTTTTACGTTGATGCAAAAATGTAACGGTTTTGAGGAATGGATAATACAATGTTCAATAGTTTATAACGGGAAAGAAATTAGGTTTCATGGAAAGTATTTGTCATCCATACATGTGATGTATGGATGATAGCCTAGGGAGTCGAGTTTCAGAAAATCGTTTCCTTACATCGAAAGAAACGAATAGTGATTGAAGAAGGGTCGTTATACACGTAGGAAAAGTAAATTGATGCAGACTGGTTGTTAGCAGGGATGCTACATATCATAGGAAAAGCAAGCGATGGATAAAAAAACAAACCATTCAAAATTAGAGAAACCAAACTTCAGTGTAGAAATATCTCCAGCGATCAAGTCATTTGTTGTCTCTTTGGACAAGCGTAAGTAACTGCAACACTAATGAGAAGGATCCGTATTAACTTCAGTACATAATAACTTACAAAAAAAACAGCAGACTGAATTAAAAAGCGCGATGGTAAATCATCTGAGTCCAGGGGTACAAACGGGGTGGCATGGCCAAAACTGAAAAACTACAAGCAGGGCAATATAAAACAAAGAAAGTGGCATCGTTCATCCAAACACTAAGAATAATTTGCAAAGAAATTCTGCCTTGAAGGAAAACCCAAAATAACAGAGTGAAATGACAACTTCTAGGATAATTGCTTTTGATATTAAATTTTTAAGCATAATCATCACAAAATTTCGTTTCTTCGGATTTCCACACTTAACTATTCGCACAGAAAAGACGACGCAAAACAAAAACACCACCTTAATGCATAAGAATGAAAAAAAAAGTATGCTTCTATTCAATTTGGCGTCTGTGAAATACAAAACAAAAAGCATCTTTCGACATCATATGACTCCATTATAAAGCGTCTATCATCATCATCATCATCACCATCAACATCATAACAGGACAAAACACTGAAACTGATACATGACCATAAACTTTTACAGAAAAGCAAACTATCTTTCAATGTATATTCAAACCCATAGATCATGGTGCAATCATTAAGGTCAATCTGAAATCATCATAAACTTTTATGCAGTAAAATTTATTCGCCACATCACCTCAAAGCTGATGGTCACATCACCAGAATCAGCATGACATCATCAAAACCTCAGATATGATATCATGAAAAACACTCATACAGCAGCATAATCATAAACATGACGTAATCACCATCCAATCTCATAATGCGAAAGCAAATAAACCGAAGCTTCTCAAATATGACATCATCGGAGTTTAGATGACGTCATTATCCATCGATTTCCTCACCATAAACCGCTTGATGGCCTTATCTTTTGGAGTAGCCCGTCCACAATTCGAACATCGAATAAAAGGAGCATGGCCTCGTCCTTTCTTATTACGGCCATGGTTTCTTCTTTTGACCGTCATCTCACTCCCTTCTTTATTTCTGCTTACTTCCTTGGAGAAATTGCAGGAAAATGACCTCCAAGTGAGCTACTGCAGTACTGCAGTGGCATGTATTAGGGCAAATAGGAGAGCAGCAAACCCTAAGTAGACGCCGGGCTTCGAGTATTATCGATTGCATGGCGGCTGGTTAAAAAGTGAACGACGAATTTTAGATCGTCGGCACACGTGTTCACACAATAGTTAAGTGTGCGAAAACTATTGGAAACGCTATACATAGAAACAGCATATTATACACGTGGAAGTACCTTTTTTCGGGATGGAACACGCGTATAGTACGGATGTTCAGATTTAATTGTTTTAAAACATTTAGGCTATAGTTCACACATACGCGGATGAAGAAGGTGACCAAGCAATACAATTGGACGATTAAACTAAAAATTAATTTTCGGCCAGGCAATCTTTGAAAAAGTTTTAGGCATACACAAACTTAGTCCATAGAGAGACGTTGACATGTGTCATCGGCCACTTACTTGCCACTTCATAATAGTCACAATAAAATTGCAATCACAATAGCGCTAATCAAGATGTTTTTGTAGCTTTTTCCTATTTTGTTGCAGTGTGCCCATGTTTCACATTTTCGTCAGTGAAAAATAGTGTGGCAATATTTTACGGTTTTCAAATGTCAAACATGCACATTGTTTCTCAGCTTCTTTTCGCTTTTTTTAAGGGTATCTTCACTTCAACGGACCTGATGATTTCACCGTTGAAACTCCTATTTTAATAAGAAAACCAAAACCTACACGAAAATATGTTAGGATACACTACTGTGACGGCCGTTTCATGGCACAGTCATTGGTACCTTTCTGTTCTTAAATGGTCGACTTTGCAATGAGCTTTGTTGCAACACTTGTCACAACTGTATGTGAACGTAAAAGGTGTGCATTTAGAAAAAGCTTCAGTGCATTACACAATATACCATAGTTCAAAAGTAGGCGTTTTTATGGTAGGCCTTTGGTAGGCGCACAAAGCTTGGCACAAAACTCGCGCAACGTAGGCATGCTGTATGGGTGTGTGCTGTGCACACCCCTATACGAGCGTACGAATCTGACGTATGCTCATAGTACAGCACACGCCGCCGAACGAAATTTTATAGCGAACTGACACGACGTAGGATGACATTGCGCGGGAAAAAAAACCAAGAAAAAAAAAACTTGCGGACGAATCTGACGATAGTCCTGTCGTAAGTTGTGTTATGGGCTTTTCATGTGATCTTCTTACATCGTTACTTTCATCAACGACCGTCAGATCGTCCAAATCTGACGGTTTAAATAAAAAGTCGCTCAAAACTCACAGAAAAAGATTTTTTTGTCCGTCGTTTTTTTTTTCAAATTCAGACATGACGTTTAATTCTCTATCGAACCATGTGCAACTCAACCCTGCTACTATTTTATTTCATTTTGCGGCCAATACAATATGGGTCTTAAGGTAGTATTGTAAAATTTACGTACAATAGGCATATTGTATGGGTGTACTGTCACCTACTTTTGAACTATGCAATATACCACGAATGGCTGTTGGTGCTGATGGTTTTTTCGCCAGTCAAGATATTTCTTCTCCATGCACGCATGTCCCACGGTTGAGGGCTAAATCGAAAGGTGAAATTCCAATCACGCGCGCAGAATAGCGAGCCAGCAAGGAAGAGATATTTTGGGTGACGAAAAAAGTATTACCGCAAATAGCGTTATACAATGTACTTGACCTGTTTGAACTATAGTATTGCAATGTTATTGAAATTGCAAAAAACATGACATTGTACTGAAGTTGGCAAGTAAAGAGGCCATTTATTCTTCATTAAATCTCAAAGAATCAGTACACATCAGCGGTTGATTAACAAGAGAATTGTTCCATAAAGCATTTGACACAATAATCCAGTTTCCAATCATGAACATGTGTTTAATAACCATGAAATAACAATCTGCGCCGAAGATCGAATACAAACTAACTATAGTGTTGCAATACATTGCCCAAAGGCATTTTTATTTACTTTTGTAAGGACTTGGCACCTAAGAAACCAATACCGCCGACTAATATAGTGCCTACAAAATACCTTTTCCCCCAATATACTTTGAAGGTATATAAATAATTGGCAACATAAAATGGTGCCAGAGTGTTCACAGAACAGACAGTGCTTCAGCTAAATGAAGAGATAAACACTCGCTAACACTCACTACTTGATCCTCAAAGGAATTAAAAACATGGAAAAGACGAACCAAGAGCCTCCTCACAAGACATCACGATCCATCTGTCCGGCCGAAGGAGCATCCATTTCTGCGAGTTTTTCTTTTTCCCTGTACCACAAATCCCAAAAAATGTCTATCTTAAAGCACCAAAAAAACATACAAAAGACCACCGACCAAAAATTTAGAAGTGTATCGACCATTTTTCTAAACAACGGAAGCCATTAAACCTCCTAAACCTTCTTACCCTCAAACATATTGGAAGGACACCTACAGATGTCACAGAAGCAATTTCTGCATAATTCTTTCTATATTCATCATTTCACCTTATTGTTATTTTGACAACCGTATTTATACCTCTGTGCTGCTACTGCGGCGAAGTCATGGGTTGGTTCCTCGATATCATCAAGATCATGAGGAACAATAAGGTTCAAAAGTAAAGCAGTAAATCCTCCAATAGAGAAACCGGTGCTCATGACAATGATAAGCGCATCCCGGAAACCTACAATAGATAAAAAAACATCACAAAAGTTAGGAAACAACGGGACGACATCGTTCTGATTATGTTGAAAGAGTAATAATTACCTCTGTGGGGCTTTCATAAGACAAGTCAGCAAAGATTAAATGGGTATAGACAAGCAGAACGGGAGAGAGGGAGAGAGAGAGAGCATGCCATCACCTCTATATCCTTCACTCCATTCAGGGTTGACCCTCCAAAAATTGCCTTCATTAGGAAAAGCACTTTGCCCTGTAATGTTGACAAAGTCAGGTACCAGCTCGACTCCCACACCAAGTGCCAAAGCCATGGCACAAATAAATCGATTTCGTCGATTGATGCCTTCTCCCATCGTCAAAATTTTCATTCCCGACAATGTCACATTGATGAACAAGAAGGAGGTCATTCCTCCAAGAACACAATCTGCGAATTAATTCACTCCCGAAACACATCAGCAGTCCACACCATAGTTCAAAAGTAATTGGTCTAATTTTTGGTCTGAATTGTTTAATTGGTCCGAATAGGTCCCAATACAATATGGGTCTTAAGGTCATATTGTATGTTTTGCATACAATAGGCATATTGTATGGGCCTACTTTCACCTACTTTTGAACTATGGTCCACACAGACCTTCAAAAAAACGATCATGATAGCAACACCATTTATCTCAAACTTAAGAGCAATTTGCACACCTTGTATCTTCCTCAAATAAGGAAAATATGAGTATCAATTAACAAAATGTTTTTCCCAGAGCATTTGCATTAAACATCTACGCAACAGTGGAATGCCCTCTTTCATTCAAGTCGGTATAATGCGTACCAGGAATACTGAGAATCACTCCCGCAAATTTGGCAAAAATTCCTAAAACAAATAGAATAATAGCACATGACCATCCAGCCCTCCTTGCACCGCAACGAGTCAAAGCGATGACTCCGTTATTTTGAGCATATGTTGTACATGGAAGCATTGTTCCTAAAGCCGACCACAAGCAAGCGATTCCATCGGCCAAAACTCCTCCTTGGATCGCAGTTTGATACTCTTCACCTGCAAATCACCGAGTTCAAATCCAGCCAGAGACCAGTATAATAGATGAAGTTCCTCATTTACGCGTGAAGCTCAGATCCAGAGTTTAAGAGAAAATTTTGTAAGTTCCAGTTTTGCTCAAGACAGTTAAAACTTACCGACGGGAATCAGGCCTGAGGCTTCCGTGGTAGCTGTGACATCACCAATACATTCCTGTAAAAGTAGAAACCCAAGGAACAAGTCATTACAAGAGACTTGATCATCAACCCTTCGCAAACACAATCATGTAATCATGCAGGAGTATGCCAGGAACAATTTACAGTGCATTTTGTCACAAATGAGACAATGTTGCCATTCTATACCTATGGATGGTATAAATAGACTCACCATAGAGACCACGATGAAGCCGAAAATGCAAGGAAGCACTGCAGGTGCGTAAAATCCAAGTTTGAAAGTATGAACCCATAGGAAGCTCACCCAAGGAGCAGCTTTAATATCAGCATCTGTGACATACCTGAAAAGATTTTCACATCGAAACCCAAAACACTTTTTTAGTTAGAACTTCGTCACATTTTCTTGCTTGTTACAATTAAGTTTTCTTATATGTAAACTTTGTCAATTTCCATAACTCTATTAGTTTTATGATTTACATATATCATCAACCGTCAAAACATGAGAGAATTACTAAACGGGTTGCAACTGAATGGAACTGAAAACAATCATATATGAGGCGTTCAATCACTGACTTCTTTGATTTTATTTTAAACTGCTACATAACTTGCTATTTTGTTCAACAATCATAAAGTTTTGCGTTTTAAATACAAATAGCATATTGAAAGCTTCAACATTAGTAACCCAGGTAGTGTTTTACAAATAGTTTTCCATAATATAGTTAAATAATATTGAATTGTGAATTAAAAATCGTTTTGTATGATAGACAGTTGAGAGCAACACTTCAGTAATGATTCCTTTCATTCACCGCTTTCAGTGGAAAAATCAAAAGACGATTCGGTACAAAAAACTGGAAACAAAATCTACGGTGGTGCCACTTCCCATCAGTTAAGTCAAAACTACTCCTCAAATTTGCATTAAGATTCTTATATAAAGAAAATGTACTTGTTTTTGGAGCAAGTCTCGGTGCAGTTTCCGCAAGTTTTAAGGCAAATTGTTCCAGTTGCAAAGGAAGAATTGTTAGGTACACCAGTAATTGTACTAGTCGCATTATTAAATGTCAATCCCTGAAAAACAAAAAAAGAAAAAACGTTAAATATAAGCGCTGGAAATAGAAGACTTTATCATAGGATGAGATAGTACCTACGAGAGCAAAGAAAACCACAAAAGTTGTCGCGTTATCAATTATCAAATAAAAGCTGGACAAAAACATGCAAACATAAAGCTTTAATTTTTAGGGATCCCTAAATTGATCTCTGCAGTAAAATTGACCGACGTCACGTCACTTCTGGCAAAATTTAGACCTAAAAAAGGAAGGCAAAAAGTTCGAAGGTTAATCCTGTCTGTTACGAACATTGACAAGGTACAGTAGTACTGTAACACAAAGTTCGTATTTTTAGATAAAGTTCGAATATTGAGCTGAGGTTCGTACCCCTGGCAGCACCGTAAAACATGGACACGTCGGGCATTTTTTGGTGCACTGCGTCAAGTGAGTTGAAGATGCGACGATCATTCCGACGAGCAGTCCAATAGCGACCTGCACAAGGAACGCCCCACAGTCATGTAAAAAAGTCGTAAGCATGTAGCTGGGTCAGTTGGACGAGAAAAAATCGACAAACCAAACTGAAAGGAACGAGGCCTGACCAAACGCGAACGTCTATACGTCCGTCCGTACATAGAAAGGTTTCCAGAAAAAAGACTGCATTCACACACCAAAACCATTATAAAGCATGCAAAGGCACGAGCGACAGATTATTACGGAATTTACTGGAACTCATCATACCATAAAGACAAATTTTTCTGTACGATCGTAACACTTACAAAAAATGTGAGCAAACTCAGCAGTAATTCGTACGACCACAAACACGACACTAAAAAAACTCGGAAAAAATATGTCTTGCCACGAATCGTGTGACAACGTGTAAAACAACAGCCAATCATACGACGAGTTTCTGTAAAAAAATTGGAATTGGTTTTTAAAATGAGCCGTACCTGAACGTTTCGTATAAAAGGAGAACCGAACATTTCTGTGATCAGGAGTGTGACGAAGACGGAGAACCCGAGGCCAATGTACTGCTTACTGCCAAACGGCAGAATAACCTCTCCGTTTCCGCTACATTTAAACTTGCCGGTAAGAACCTGCACAAGAAAAGAGATAAACAGTAAAAAAATAACAATTAGTCAACACTATTTACTGTGAATTTGCGACTGTGTCACTTAGTCACATCTATTAACTGGTAGGTCTTATGCAAGTTTCTGTGATAATCTTTGCAGCTTTGTTACTACTTTAATATTGTTATTTTCAGCTATTTTTCACAGAATTATGACACGTGGAGCTTGTCACTGACTTCTTCGATTTTATTTTTAACTGTTACATAACAAGCGCTGAACTGCTTTTCAATGAACCATGACCAATGAATCAATGACTTCAATTCTATACATGTCAGTTTCATAGCCAAAACATTAATAATACACACTAATAGCGATAGGCACTGTATATTAGTGTTGGGTATCGAGGACCGTTTGCCGATATTCGATATATATCGAATTTCAGGTACCCGATAATCGATATATCGCTTCGATATATCGAATTTCAAATTATCGCGATATATCGCCAATATATCGCCCATATATAGTATCGTCAATATCGAAGCTAAAAATAATAATAATAAAAAAAAAATCCCACAGGCAGGTCGCCAAAGTCAAAAAATTTCATACCCGAAACCGACCGTTTTTTTTTTTTTCAAAATCTGAGTAACCGACGCCCGACCGAGTTTTGTCACGCTCCCAAATTGTTAACCGTTAACCGACCGTCGTTTACGAAAAAAATAATTAACCGAATCTTGATTTTTCGTGACTAACCGTGCCCGCCCGTAACCGAAAAAGTACAAAATTAATCAATGTACGACGGAATAAGCCAATAATTACGATTTGTCGCGTTCCCTAAGATTTGCGAAATGAATAGTGTTACTAACCGTGTCAGATTTGCGACGCTTTGTCGCGTTCCCTAAGATTTTCGAAATGAATAGTGTACTACCGTGTCAGATTTGCGACGCTTTGTCGCGTTCCCTTTGATTTGCGAAATAAATAGCTTACTACAGTACCGTGTCAGATTTGCGACGCTAATCATGATGTCACGTACTTCCACGATGCCCAAAGTGTACAAAGTACAAGAATGTTGGATTATAGGGACAGTACAAAATTTTCATTTTTTTTGGTTTTTTGGTTGACCGACCGTAACCGACCGTTTTTTTTTTCCTGGTGAATCAACCGACCGTAACCGCCCGACCCCCAAAATTTTGCAACCGAATCCGTTCCGGATCCGGCGCGGGCGGTCGGTTAACGGTCGGTCACGGTTTCGGTTGACCGTTTGCGACCTCTGCCCACAGGTTTTCAAAGTCTCGTGACTTCGGACAAAGTGACTGTAAAATCTTTGCCGGAAAGAAATACGGTTTTTTCCTAAAAGTCAGCAGATTGATGGAGATCTCTGAGGTACATTGACGAGGTACACTTGTGAAGTACACGTACGTCATACGCAGGTACGATTTTCCAGACGAAAAAGGTCGGTTTCCAGATATTCGATGATTTTTGAGATTTGGTAGTCAGCTTACGTGGAACCACTCATATCAGAACACGTATGTAAAACTTTTTGACAAAAGATACGCGATGTACCCGAGGCCTCTGTAATACATAAATTTTGCTGTCCGTACTATTACAGACACCTCCTCGTGTAACCATACCCCAAATAATTAATCATTACAATTTCAGAATTAGTACTTTTTTGTCGGTTACATTTTGCGGCGTCTACATTTAAGTCACGGAACGAAAATCACGGCGTACGTTGCGTATTAGACAATTTGACTTTTTCGCTAAAATAACATATTATATAAAAAAATAAAAAAATAAAATTTAAAAAATACTATATATCGCGATATATATCGCGATGGTTTATGTTGGTCTCGGTACGATATATCGAGGATTCTGCTCGATCGATATTCGATATATTGAATATCGAGATTATCGCGATATGAATTTACCCGATACCCAACACTACTGTATATTGCCCATTGCTATTACTCTATTAGTGCTAATAAAACTAATTCGGTCACAACTTTTTTGGCCGAATATCATTAAACAGGGTTCATAAACACTATATAAGCAAGTAGACTTAAAGGCCACTTCACTCTGTATTATACAAATAATTCCTTTACAATAATGACAATGGGCAGAGTGCTTTACCTGCTCTCCACAAAATACACCTCCTCCCCAGTATTTGAAACCGGTACTCACCAACGCAAACCCTGCATCCAAAAAAGTTGGTTTTCTCATTATAAATGATGATTTGACATCAATAAATGTCCGAAGAGATGTTTCGACAACAATACATACCAGAAATAAAGTTTTGGCAACAATATTTCATCGTGCTAATGACCAGAGCAACAAGGAAAAAGTAAACAAACATAGAGCTGGTTTACAACCCTATGCCCAAAAATCACTTTCTCAAGAAAGATAACAAACAAAAAATAACATTTATTTACAACATTTACATTTACAATGAAGCCGGCTTTGTACAAACTTCATGTGCTTCCTGTGTTAGAGAAGAATGCCATTGGTTTCCTTTCCTATTCACAAACCTCTGTCTGAAAAGATTGTTGCTCCTAATGTAAAAAAATTAAAGGGCATCGCAAACCAGGACTAGCCTCTTACTCTTTCCAAAAAGCTTTTACTGGCAGAGATTCTGTCGTAATTAGATATACTCACCAATAAGAATAACAGTTGTTCCTGAGACAACGGGAGGGAACAGCCTTCTTAGAGCTTTAGGAGGGGCGAAAGCCAAGGCAATTTCAACTATTGAGCAGACAGCAATCTGCAATAAGAAAAAAGTCAAAATTAATATCCAGAAAAAAAAAAGTTTCAATGAAGCGCAACACAGCATGCAATGTTTCCTGAAACAAACCAGAACATGGAACAATACGTCTAACATACAATAATGTAATATATAGTTATTAAGCATAAAACAATAAAATAGTACAACAAAACCAAAACTCAACTCAGATTAGCCTGGTCAATTTAACATCCGCTAATTTCTCTTGCGGCCTTGGCTGCAAAAGCATTTTTCATATTACATCAGCAAAAGAACGCATCTGATGTTTTCAAAAACACATCATATTTCTTATCTATTTTCAAATGCTAAGAAACTGACGATATTAACTTACTGTGCCCAACAATTTTCCGTAGGCGTCCTGACCGGATAAACAGCTTCCATCTAGTTTTCCACCGGCCTTGGCACATTCGCCGCAATTAAGCTTTCCACCGAGCCCGGTTGTACATGGGGCTCCATTGCAGGTACAGGCTCGCATCGTTTGGATAGAAGCCTCCGCTGCAGAAAGAAAAACAAAAAGAAACAGTTAGAATCCTCCTCTCAGGAAGAAAAAAAAAAAAAAACAGTCAGATCATACATTATTGTTTGAATAAAAGTATCCTCTGCAGAAAACAGACAGTAAGTGAGATCAGAATTGTAGAAACAAAAACAGCAGTTTTCGTTTCAGTAAAATCCTCAACTGTAAAGAAAACAGTCAGGCCAAAATTGCAGGATTCAATAATTGTAGAAACAAACTTAGTCGTTCAACGATTGTAGATTTTAACCAAACAATCAATGGTGGCTGAGATTGACAAAATATCAATAGTTGCAGAAACAAACCAATCAATCCATAACCTCACAAACAAAAAATGATCATCCTATATCTGTAGAATAAAAGCAACATCGAGATTTGCAGACAGAAAGAATACAGTTTCGAGAAGAAGAAAAGAAAACAGTTAGCCAAGAGATGCATGACTATATTTGTCATTAAAAACTTTGGACATTCTGTAAATCTTCCTGATCATGTCTTTAACGTCAAATAATTTGATGGTCAATAAAGTCAAACACCAAAAACGCCAAAAAATTTGCAAAAGCTACACCGTATATTGTTATTAGCATTATCACACCATATCAATGGCCCTAAATTTTACCCTTCGAACCTAGAATACTATCGATGACACCAATTGTTTTTTTCTTCAAACGATTCAAAACCAGCCTTACTGAATAAGTATTAGAAGTTCAATACTGGACTGCGGAAAAATAACCATAAATTTCTCAAAAAAGAAAGCTTACCAATGGGCAAAAATGTAAAACTGATTCCCATGACAGCAAGAAGTCCAGATCCTGTAGAGAATAAAGAAACCATCATATTGAAAATTGTTAGAAAAAAAAAAAATACAAACCACGAACATACCTTACAAACAAAACACAAAAAAAAGTCCTAACAGACTTTCTAACAAAACCATCACATTGAAAATGTTATAAAAAGTACAGAAAACACAAAAATTACAAACAAAAACTTACATCCAATAATTATCCTTCTGACAGACTTAGAAAGACCTTAGATAGTAATGACAGTCTAATAACAAACCTACTATTCGGGGTGAAAAAAAAAACATACTTTTTAAGAGATGATTGACATACCAATAACATACTTTGTCCCAGGAATGGGAATTTGAGTGACTTGAATAAATGAAGCAATTCCAGAAATAATGAGAGCAGTCGAAACCATGTCTGAGGCCAAAAAAAAAAAAAAAGTAAACAAACAACAAATTAATTTGATCTACGGTTTTTTCAAAATAAGCACTGTCGGAACCGCGGAAAAGAAATACAAAGCAAAAATTTGAGCAACACTAATTCTAGTCAAAAGTACATCCCAATGGTATTTTTCAACGCACTGCGAACGAGGACCGAAGAAGCAAAAATTCAAAAAATTGGTGAAGGAAAGTATAAAAACAAACAGCACTAACATTTGATTATTCTTAAATCGGCAATAAATTATGTTTTTTAAGTGCAAGGCCTTTAATCAGAGATCGAATTATTGAGAATTTCAAAAATATGGTACAATCACACTTATTTTGAACAAAACAGCTATAAAATAAGCAACACTACATTTCCATGTATTTCAAAGAAAACAGATGGACTAACATCAATACTGATATGTAGAAAGCTCAATTATTTACTCTAGCGAGTTCACTTATACTTTTAGCTTCTTTTATTTCCATTTTAATGGCTCCCTCTACCTCTCCCACTCCCTCTTTCCCTTTCCCCCTACCCTCCCTCTCCCTCTCTCCCTTTTCCCCTCTCTCACTCCCTCTCCCTCCCTCCTTCCCTCCTTACATCGTGGACTGAAAAATTATGATGTATTTTGGGCCTAAAATTGGAACAAGAGATAAGAGCACTTTTTTTTTCATCAGACAGTGAGTGGAAAAAGACAAAAAAAGGGCATAAACAGAGGGAAAAGAAGAGGGGCAGGAAGGAAAGGGAACAAGGGAAGTAGAGATAGGTGCGAAATAGAGGGAAAAGGAGAGGAAGAAAGAGAGGGAGAGGGAGAGGGAGAGGAAGAAGGAGAGGGAGTTCAAAAGAGAGAGGAATGGGTGAAGAGGGAGAGTTTCCCGAGCAGCAGCACCATCAGCCATGAGACGAGAGGGGGAAGAGGGAAGAGGAAATAGAAAGTGACACAGTGGAAAAATGGGGAGAGAGAGAGAAACGGAGAGATAGACACTCACATTGCGATTCATCCTTTGTAAAGTTGCCATAAGATGCTTGGCTCACAACCAGAGGGACTGTGATAATTCCACCCACCTGGAGACACAATTGTACACATTTCAGAAACTAAATTAAAACACACTATTTTTATTTGTAAAGCAACAACTTCCTTTAAAAACAAAAACAACAAAAACTTTTGGAACTTCAGGCCTCCCATTGAAGAGCAAAAAATAAAATCATAACAGTAAAGCATGTTCCCATTCCCTCTCTTTCTCTCTCCTTCTCTTTCTCTAACTAAATTGCACTTTTTTCCTCTCCATGGATTCCTTCAAAACATGTTGTCAATGAGTTAAAAAACAAATTAATTTGGGTAAACAAATTATTAGAGGCATAAACAAAAGAACCACACTAATTTTGGTACATACCATAGCCAAAGCATGTTGGGCACCCATAACGAGTGAGACAAAAAGGGAAAGTGGGTCATCTTTTTTAAACAAAGGAGGAGCTGGTTTGGGTTCTCCACAAGGGAGTCTAGGGGTACATAAAAAAGTCCAATCGTAATTACCGATGACAAAATCCTTAATGGGTCCCATGGTTCACTCCTCAATTTCCCTTCTAAAAAAAATAATTTGAAAAAACAATCAATAGATTGCTCAAAAAGTGTGGGGAAAATAGTTACCCTTGAGTCCTAGAGGTTTTCTCTAGAAAACCATACCAATGTAGCTTAGACAATGAGCTACTGGGATTATAAGAATGTTCAAATAAAATATAAAATACACAGAGAGTTTTTTTTGTCATATCCACAAAATTGGGACGACAAACCAAAAATAGTGTGTGTCAAAATGTGGTGAGAGTATACTGAGAGAACGGACCAACACCTGACAAAACTCTTACAGCGAAAATTGGCCCAAGGTTGACGTGATTGGCTGGAACACAACTTAATTCGACATATTTGATTGACTGAAAAGTACGCACGAAGATTCAGCGAGAGAAAGTACAGTTATGCGGAACTGTTTGTTACATATGTACGGAAATGGGCGCGGAAACTCGAAAGCACGAATCGCCGTCCGATCGCGCAACCTTGGCTCTTCGATGTGACAAATCTTACCGTTAAGAAGAAAAATAGAAAGATGACGAGATGATCGAACGGCGGGGAAGGCTTCAAGGATTGGGCGGTAACAGAGTCAGATTGTGTCGGTGAGCATAGACACGTGTGTGCGATTTTTCCTTGAAAGGATATTTTTTTGGAAAGAAACAAGACGCGGAAGTGGGAGTGCTGATGACGGGCAATGTCCTTTGGAAAAAAAAAATGTAAGGTAAAAAATTTGTCGGAACATACTTTTTTTGCGGTCGATTTGTTAAATTTTAAGAAACGTACCAAAAAAAGTTTATTTTTTTGGGGCTTTTAGCGTCCCGACAGCGTAACACATTCAAATATGTTTTGACGGAAATTTCATCTTAAATAATAAATGTGTCGAAGGTTGGTTTTTGGTGCGAAAAAAAAATCCAAAATTTCTCAATTTGCCTTTCGAAAAGGCACTAATTTTTGTTTTTCGACACTACTTTTTTTTGTCCTCGGAACATGTTCCGTCATCCCCCTTGCCGCTGACCCGTTTTCAAAACGCAATCCTCTGTCCGTACCATCACATTGATGAATTCTACGGATCTGCCAATTTGTCGTTATGTACTGCCAAAGCACCACTATAGGCTCGCGTTGCCATCACGTGATATTGAAAATTTTCTATTGGCCGAAAAAATGTAGTACTACCATGTGATCTGCCACAAAAATCTTCAGCCAAGTTTCAAACTAGAACCAGGTTTGGCCACGTGGCACAAAATCCTGACAGGAAGTGCGAATTTGGTGAGCATCGCGACAGTTTCAAATGTCGAAGTCGGTTGACCTAACCGCCCATTGCGACAGAGTGTGTCGCTATTTCTAAAGTACAAGTTTATGTACTGCACTGTACTGTTTGTTGAGGTTGGATTGCTGTACTTCTAGATCTCTTCGTACTTTTTTTTGTAGAATCAGCAGTTTGATTGGAGGATGATGCACGTGTAGATTCGTATTGATTCGTAATATATTTGTATACTCCATTCTGGTGCATGGGGAATTATCGTACGCAGAAATCACGTTATGCTCAACGTTACAATACAGGTAAGTTTCGTTAGTTTTCTCGCCCGTGGAGTGAAAGGTGTGAAACCCTCTTTCACACCGCGAAATGCCCCGTTCCTTTCACACTCCTACAGAAATGACAAAGTGATTCTACATCGCCAATATTTACAGTGTATCTTTAGTGTGTACCCATAGTTCAAATGTGCGAACTAAACGCGTATTATTTTAGAATATAGTACGGGATGCCACATATAGTGTTAACAAATTTCGCACATTTGAACTAACATAAAATAAATATAAATAGCTGACTTTTTTTACGGATATGTACGGAATAAAACGGGCAATATGCGTCGCACTTATTGGTACTTTATGTTCAGTGAACTGAACAGAAATACCACGGAAGTTGTACGTTATATAATCGAAAATGTACGGACATTTTCGAAAAGAGACGTTGAACGTCACAATAATTTCGCGCGTTCAGTTTGAAATTTGTACGGGCGTCTTCTTCAATTTTCTTTGAAAGAAGACGCCATGGAACAGAGACGAAATTGCTAAAATTGCTATCTTCGTAGCATTCGAACCCGGGTACGTTAACTGCGAAGCATATCCTAAGGTGAACGTCAGGACTACCATTTGGTAAAGTCGTTCCGTTATCACAAAAATTGTGATAAAAGTTTAAAGAGTTTATTTTTTTACCGCTCATTAAACGGGAAAAACTTGCAAACTGCGTTATATGTAATAGTTTTTTGTTTTTTTATGTACGGAATAGTACGGAAGGAAATTCATTAACGATTTTTTGCGATTTGATCAAAAGGTTCAATGCGTTTGTTACGTATAATTCGTCACGTACGGTACGTTCGCACTAATCGCCGTGAACAACTATGGTGTATACCCATAGTTCAAATGTGCGAACTAAACGCGTATTATTTTAAAATATAGTACGGGATGCCACATATAGTGTTAACAAATTTCGCACATTTGAACCAACGGTGTAGGTGCACTATTTTTGAACCAAAGTTACTAAGGGTGAAGTTCCATTAGACGAAAAGTGAGGTTGTTTACAGAAATTCGGACATCTCCGTACTATGACGTACCTCTTATTTTGTTTTTATAAAGAAAACAACGTTACAGAGAATCTTGCCAATATTCTCCAGAAGTCTGGGAATTAAAAATGACCGTTGGATATGTTTTCGTGAAGCATTCGCTTCGAAATTTTCGAGGTACATCACCAATTACAGAAAAAATTGAGCCGCGACACGCTGGATAATGAGAATACGTGTCAAGATGGCAACCAACGGAAATCAAAAAACCCTGCACGATAACGATATACGCATTCAAAAATCCAACAAAAAATACAAACGAAATGTCGTAACGCACTTTCGTCACGCTATTTCTGTCAACGCTCATTCGTCACGCGAATTAAAACAAAAAAACCTTTAAAAAAATGAGGTGGTATGTAACAAGGCGTTAGCAAAGAGTACAAAACATAGTTCAAAAGTGGCGTTTCTATTGTAGGTCTTTTGTAGGCGCCTTTATCGTAAGTTGTGTTATGGGCTTTTCATGTGATCTTCTTAAATCGTTACTTTGATCAGCGACCGTCCGATCGTCCAAATGTGACGATACGTCCATGCTGAAAAAATCAGCATGGCGCGATGCACGGCGGCCGACCATATTGAAAATCTGTACTTTTTGGCTTTCACCAATTGGCAGATTCTCTACGAGCGACAGTGGTACTGTACCGTACAGTACTGCGAATTGTTACCATTACAACCACGCGAAACAACAAATAGGATTGTACCACGTGTCTCTTTTTATTACATCAAAATTGGAACATGACAAAGCCAATCAAAACTCAAGTCACTCAACGGCTCACGATCTTATACAACAAAAATCGACGATCAATTATCGTTGTCACCAGAGACGAATGCGACTACAATGCTTTCCCCTTTTAGAAAAAAGGGCAAAGCAAAAATGAGGTGGTATCTAACAAGGCGTCAGTAAAGAGTACTAAAGTTGTGTTGCACGATGACCTGGTAAGCACGTACATGGTACGCAAATGAAGATATTTGGTCGGTGTAAAAACCATTGACGATTTCCAATATCAAATATAGAGTTACGTGGCACCATCCTTTTTAGGGTTTTCAATATAGAGTTACGTGGCACCACTCTTCTATTAACACGTGGATTACAGACTGCGCAATGGAACTTCGTTCAAATTGTAGCATTCTGTAATGTTGGCCGTACAATTACAGAATCTCCTAATGGAACTTCACCCTAATAATCACATTTTTTAACTTGTTAAGAGAATGTAAGGAACCACGTCGAGACACAAAAAAATAGATGTTTTGATTTACAAACAATTTGAGACGTCAACACATAAACTGGTAGTCCAATCTTGGCAATAGCTATCAGCGTTAATCACAACAACATTTAGAAAGTAATCAGGCTAAGCGGCAATGTGCATATAACTTATATATATGAAGGCTAAAAAATGGCTAAAATTTTTACTTGGTGGTGGGATCTCGTAACATTAGCAGGTAACTGAAATACAACATTGAAAGGTACATGGAATATGCTATCTAAATAAAGGATGGCAATGCTATTTGATATATGTTGCAAAGCTATTGCAAGTGTTATGTTCACTTCTTTCATTGTGAATGAATGTTGTCGGGTATCTTTAGTCCGTGGCCGTGTTTTGCACGCCGATCAATTAAATGTCTCGACCTTCATAATACAACAATCATATGGTGGAAATACACTTTCATAGTGATGCCCATGATGATTCAACCCTATTTGAGTTCGTTGCAATATACTATAATCGTTATCAGAGTCAAAAAATTGTTAATGTAGGGTATGCATAAATGTTTTTGTTATAATTTACTTCCAAACAAAGTTCCAGTTGTTGAACCATTAGCGTTAAGAAAAAAACAAAACAAGAGCTTCACTGACGTTATTTTATGCCCACAAGTAGAAAAAAATGTCATCGACTCAATGTAATAACGATTGATGCTGATTTCTCCATTGGTGACAGATGTTGTTTCGTTTTGGCTATTTTCTATACAAATGAAACAAATCAGTGGGACGAGCTGAAGTAGTGAGGAGCCACATCATCTTTTATGTACTCTAATACCCGATTTATCATTGGAATGGTGGCCAGGTTTTAAAGCTTCTCAACTTGGTAAACCGGTATTTCAACTTACTAGGTGATGTGACTAGGTCTACGCTCATGTTTAGCTCCATAAAACCATTTGCTTTTTGTTAGAGTCACATTTTTTTTTTTTTTACCTTGGGCCAAAATAACTACATTTCCAATTAATATCAATGCTCATAGCAATAGTTCTGTCGCAACTTTGTTTGACCAAAAATCATAAATTATTATTTCATAAATTAATATTCGCCTTGTTTTTGTTTCGTTCTTTGTTTTTTTTTTTGTTTTCTTTTCTTCGAATTTGCTGAAAAGCGATGATTATGGCATAAACCATGTTGTTAGAAAATGAAACAACCACGAAAGTCTAAGTGAGTTTTTTTTTTTTTTAAGTTGTTGTTATACATATGTAAAAGTTTAATCTCAGTATAATTGACAAAGTAACAAGCACAACACTCTTCACAAAATAAGACAAAAATATTTTTAGGAGAAAAAGACAGAAAAACATCAAGAAAACGTCAAATTGTCGTGGGTTAGTACTTCAAAAACAACTTGATCAACAGCTTAGCATGGGTTAAAGATAGAAAGAAGGATCTTCTTCACATGTGAAAACCTGTAAAAATATTAGTGTTATGTATCGCATCAAAACTTATCGCGATAAAACCGATTCTGATAGTTATCGATTACCGAACGGTGGGGTCCCAAAATATCGCTCCAGAACCAGCGGATTTTTTATCGCCGATACGTGTAAAAAATATGGTATACCATATCATAATACTTTACATTATATTGTATTATATTTTACACATTATATATTGTGGCATGCCACGTATGGCAAATCCATTCTTTACTTCCGTACAAAAATATTCGTCTAAGCCATACAACTATCGCCTATAATTATCGGGCACAATAGTTATCGGTAATTCATCAAAATCTATCAATTTTTCCTCCCGGTAATTCCATTAACAATATACCGGGCCAATATATCGATTATCGTTAGGTAAAAAAAAGGTGCATATTGGTTATCGGCAAATGGTTACCGATACACAACATTAAGAAAACTGTAAACACATGTAAATAACATGAACAAAATATATAAACACATAAAAACATGATAAAACATATACAAACATATAAAAAGATGAAAAGCACGAGTAAAAGCACATAAGCCTCCTTCAATTTTTCATCATGCATACTCTACAAAATCACAACCGTCCCAAGCAATCAAATAAACGTTTAGACTGAGAGAATCTCTCAATCCTCTCAAGGCTTCTTGAGAAGTCATTCGAATGATGTCGTCAAAACCTTCCGTCGTCAAATGAGGAAAAAACGTCCTTACGAGCTCAAATTTGACCGTTTTTGAGTCAAATTTAACTATTTTTGAGTGAAATTTGACCGTTTTTGAGTCAAATTTGACCGATTTTGAGCCCCGGATCCATGACTTTGTCCCACTGATTTGAGAAAAATTACGAGAAAAGTTAAATTTCTTTCGTGGTTCATCGATACCGACACGATTAAAATCGTCGGTTCGGAAACAGTTCACATTCGAATCGATTTTATTTTCACAAATACCGAAAGTATCGAAATTCAAAGTTTTAAGCTTCCATAGAGTCGTCCCCGGAGTGATCAATACTTTTAAAACTTTTTTATTTTCTTTTTTATTATTATTTTCACTTTTTTGCCCGAGAAAAACCGAATTGTTTTCTTTAAAACCGATATTATTTGTGTGATTCGTCCCAGAAAGAGGATCTTCGTTACGGAAATTAGAAGAATCCAAACAATTCGGTTCCGTAATAGTTTTGTGGCACGGAAAAATTACGGAACGGAGATCTTCCATAGAACCTCCGCCCAAATCAATAATAGAGATGTTAAACTCCTTTCCTGTAAAGAAAACAAAAAAAACTAAACAAATCGAACATAGGAACTAAAGCTAAATAAAGAAAAAAGTTTTCTCTGTACTCTCCCACTCCCTCTCCCTCTCCCTCTCCCTCTCC
>JBBHKE010002360.1:46982-140128 GCA_037447655.1 Zygnema cylindricum
AAAGACATGACTTAGCGTTCCTAGCAGATATAATCAAATCTTTTTCGCGAGATTTACCAGGACAGGTGTTACTTTCTCGTCGTTTCTTTGTCTTATCCTTGCGATTCAGTACAGAAAATATACGACGAAAGAGAAACACCCACGTGGCAACTGCCAGAGGGCCAAAAAGTAGCGGAAAATTTACGAGAAGGTGAAGATAGTGTGGATGAAGACCTTCACATGTTTTCGACAATAACATAAGAGAGGGAGGAGAGAGAGAGAGAGAGAGAGAGAGAGAGAGAGAGAGAGAGAGAGAGAGAGAGAGAGAGAGAGAGAGAGAGAGAGAGAGAGAGAAAAAAAATCAGAGAGTCAGACGAATAAAGGAGAGTCTCAGACAATCATAGAAAGCACGTAGGAAAAGAAAGAATCAAATATTTACAGAAATTACAAAAGAAAAGAAAGAGTCAAATAAAAGTACACAAGAAAAGAATGAGTTAAATATAAATAGAAAGTACATAAGAAAAGTTGGAGTCGAATAAATATAGAAAGAGTAGTTCGGCTTCGTGGACATTTTCCGAGCGATCTTTTTGAGATCCATTGAAAACTGAGGATTTATTGGAGTATTCTTACAAAGGATTTGTTGGAAAAAATTTATAAGGGATTTGTCCGAGAATCCTGATAAACTTCTCACCTACCATGTAGTGCCAAATTCTCCTTTTTCGAATTGTAAACAATAAGATTTATGGGAGTTAATACCCATTTACCAAAATAGATCCTGTCAGCCAAAACCATTATTATGACACTGTAAATAAAACCAAATCCTCCGGCCACGACTCCAAAAAGTATTTCTCCAAAAGGTATTTTGTCGATTTTGACAAAAGTTAAGCAAATCGAGTCATTTATTATCTCCTCCGATGCCTCGCCTTTACTTTCCCATTCTCTCTCACCATCTATTTTATCAAGTCCACTCTTATTTAGGTGACCAGAGTTGACTTTATTTGCCTCGGAGCTCAAATCCAATGTTTCAGAAAAGGTCGACAATAAAGGTTTCCTTCGTTTGTTTTTGGTTTCAAATATTTGGTAAAGGGCAAAAATACTCAAAGGACACATATACAGCAAAAAAGTTGGGCGTGTGAAAAACCCGAAACCTCCAATTATCCCACACCAGAAACACCTTCTATAAACCATATTTAAAGAATTGTAACTCTCGGAAGGTTTTCCAGGCTGGTGATTTCCTGCGACTTCCGAAGCTAATTTATTTACTATTTGATATTCCCGGTTTTTGTCATATGTTTGAGAGTCTTTCACGGAATCACAAGGTTCCCGATTATTTGGAGGGATAGGATTGGTTACTACCCCCAATGTCTTTTTTTCACAAATAACGGATTCATCTCCCTTCCCTAGTACTGACTCATCTCCTTTCCCTTGTACGGATTCCTCTCCCTTCCGCTGTAAAGATTCATCGCCCTTCCCTTTCATGGACTCATCTCCCTTCCCTTGTACGGATTCCTCTCCCTTCCCTTGTGCGGATTCCTCTCCCTCTCCTTGTACGGATTCATCATCTCCCTTCCCTTGTACGGATTCCTCTTCCTTCCCTTGTACGGATTCCTCTCCCTTCCCTTGTACGGATTCCTCTCCCTTCCCTTGTACGGATTCATTATCTCCCTTCCCTTGTACGGATTTCTCCAGTTTTGGGAGAACCACGAGAAGAGCACATGAAAAAAAGAAGGTTTCCGTAGAATTCGAAAAGGGTCGAGTCCCAATAATGAGGAGAGGCCAAGAGGAAGCGAGAGTGAGAAGACGACTCCATCCATTTGGAAAGAGGAAATTGCCGACTTTCCACGTAGCATAATCTGTGTAACGGAGGGAGGGAGGGAGGGAGGGAGGGAGAGAGAGAGAGGCATCAGCAAAGAAAAAAAGTTTCCATGTTGCCCATTTTCAACCAACCTTAATGAGCCCAAACAATCACAGCCTGACAACACGTTAATGGTAACCAAAAAAAACATAAGAAATACAGACGTAACATAAAAAATACAAATACTTTTTGATTCTTACATAGTAAGACAAACACAACAAAACGTGATGTGACATAAACATAGAAACCTTAATGGACCATAACATACGAAAACAAACCTTAAAAATAAACCTTAGAAACAAACCTTAACAAACTTAATGTGTCCCAAGTTGTTATAAACACATTTTTTCCTATTTATGTAATAAACAGCCTTATAAAACATTGTCTATGTTACAGAAAAAAGTTAACTAAACTGTTTGAAAAGCCTCTCTTTGCATTACCTGTGACAAAGGACATTAGAGCTGCCCAAATTCTTGGGCAATAGAGCAAAAAATTGGGATTTTTTGGGTCAAATCCTGCACTCAAATCAAAATAAGAAATAAAAAAAGGGGCATGAGCTAAAAAAAAAATTAGCTGCCCATATTCTCGTATCTGAAGGATTTTTAAAGTCAAATCCTGCACGCAAATGGAAAATCAAAATCAACAACAAAACAAAAAAATAGCATGAGCTCCTTTTCTCTGAGCAAATTTATCGAACTGGAATGTATAGTGTACCACCAGTAGTGTGGGTTTTTCAACATGACTAACTTCTTTTGTTATTTGCACTACCCAGGAAGTGAACACTCAACAGAATCCCAAAGAAAATACAATCTAATGATGAATAAACCATAAAGAATCTGGCAAACATAAAAAGAGTCGCAAGACTATTTATGGTATTTTAAAAAGATAAGCGGTTTTTCCACGGCTGTGTATTTGATCAACACTTCTGCATGAAGCTTGTCCTGCTCTGAAAACACTACATAGACCTCGTCCACATACGATCCATCTTTGTACAAAAACTCTACACAACTCACCTGTGAGAATCGAAAATTTTCGGAGAATCCAGAATGACGCTCCGGAAGTTGAAATTCTGGTTCCATAGAAATGTCCAAATTCTCATTCCTGTAAACCTTCACATATTTTCTAAAGTAGACGGCAATACGGTTCTTCTGATTCCGCATCTAAAACATGTTCAAATTTGGAACTCCGCAAAAATAATTATCAAACACAACTCGATTTATAACTTTTTTTCAAAATCTAAATCAAGGTTTAATTGATTAGATATGTTTAGACCTGGGGCCCCTTAAAAACAAGTATTAAAAACTTCGTTTCAAACCTTTTTCCGCAAAAATAATCATCATATTCAGTTTTTTTTTTTTTTTCTTATCATCTGTACATGTTCAAATCCAGAGCTCCGGAAAAATATCCATCAAAAAAATAAAGAGTATGCACATTTTTATTCGTAAAAAAAAATGTTCTATCGTTAAAGTTCATAGTGGTCTAAAACAAGTTTGTATATAAATAATTACAGAAATAGAACCAAAAAAAATGTTGACTGTTGGAAAATGGGTAAAATAAAGAAACTGAAAGGGAGCCACGAAAGTAAAACTTCCTTTTGGTTACATTGTATCCCATTGTGTTACAGCAAATTACAAAAAAAATACAAAAGGATAATAGTTACTCATTTGGAAGTTTTCAAACTTATAAAAGTTCCTTCACGGCTTTATCAACGAGAAAATGCATTAAATTTGAAATAAAAAAATGAAAAACTTGATTTAAAAAAAAAGATAAACTAAGAATTAACTAAAAGAAATGAAGTACTGCAAGAAATCAAGGCTTACAAGAATCAAGAAATAAAAGAACTCAAGCTAATTTATAAAAAATCAAGGAATAAAAAAAAATCAAGGAATACAAGAAACTAAAGATTAGAAGTTATTTTATGCTCACAGTGAGATCCAGGATCGAACCGGTCGAGAAACATCCCACTCCCACGTGCGAACGCCTTCGATTTCAAAAATGTCGGAAGCCGAAATCTCCGGAGATTGAAAAAATTCATCCGGATGAATGTAACCAGGAAAAAGGACAGATACAAAGCGAAAAATCGCCAGAAGTAAGTAAATTTTCATGGCAATTCTCGTAGAAATTGTAGAAGCCATGAATGAAATACGGGAGAACAATTGTCTCACGAACGAATTCAACAAAACAAAAAAAAAAAAAGTTGCTTCGGATCCTCTCGAAGTTTCCTTTTGGAATAATGGCATTCGCGTCACATTCTGAGCAAGTAATTTAAAAAAAGGAAGATGAGAGGAGGACGACAGAGTTTTTTTTTTTTTTTTTTTTCTCTTTAGGTCAAATCAAAAGAGATGATGCTGGTTGATGTACTTTTTGAAACAAAGAGGATAATCACATCCACAAGTAATCAACAGAGGCTTCAACATTCAAAACAAATTTGAAAATTTGAACTACCGTACACACCGTGGATCGTACTTAGCGTTAATAATTTTTTCGCCACTGAAAACATCTTTTCTCCGTAACATTTGTCCAATTTTCAATTTAAGACCGCCATTCGTAAGATGAGAATATACCCTTTTAATCGCAACCGTCAGATCCACAATCCGACATGTACGTACGGAGAAAAGATGTTTTAAGAGACAAAAAAAACATTAACGCTAATTACGATTCACGGTGGTATCTTGCAGTATTGTTCTGTTACGGTTTCCGTGGAAGAAAAGTGCGAAAACGCGGGCGAATGCTACTGTATATACGGTGGCCCCGTATTTTACATGCATATTATACTCAAAAAACACGTATAGTAAACATAGACTACAAGGTTTAAGTCATAGTTGTTCAAATCGCGCGATTTTTTCCTTTTTTGCGATTGAAACGTATAATTCGTGACTTTTGAAAAAATCGTGAAAAAACGTGTACTGTAAACTGAAACTGAAATTTTACGGAAACCTGTAAACTAATTACTGTAACTGTACCTTTTTTTACGGATATGTACGGAATAAAACTGGAAATATGCGTCGCACTTATTGGTACTTTCTGTTCAGTGAACTGAACAGAAATACCACGGAAGCTGTACGTTATATAATCGAAAATGTACGGACATTTTCGAAAAAAGACGTTGAACGTCACAATAATTTCGCGCGTTCAGTTTGAAATTTGTACGGACGTCTTCTTCAATTTTTTTTGAAAGAAGACGCCATGGAACAGAGACGAAATTGCAGAAAATTTTATCTTCGTGGCTTTCGAACCCGAGAACGTCAAGTGCGAAGCAAAATCTGAAGTGAATGACAGGACTACCATTTGATGAAGAAGTTACGATACTAACATCCTTTGTGATAAAATTTTAAAGAGTTTATTGTTTTACCACTCATTTAACAGAAAAAACTTGCAAACTGCGTTATATGTAATAGTTTTTTGTTTTTTTATGTACGGAATAGTACGGAAGGAAATTCATTAACGATTTTTTGCGATTTGATCAAAAGGTTCAATGCGTTTGTTACGTATAATTCGTCACGTACGGTACGTTCGCACTAATCGCCGTGAACAACTATGGTTTAAGTTTACAGGATTACTGTAACTGTAGATTCCGCACGATTTTTCGCACTTTTGATATATTAGCGAAATCGTTACTGTACACCGTCAATCGCTATTAGAGTATATAACGCCAATTCGGTGCCCTTTTTTCAAAAAAAAAAACCCGAAATACAATCCATAATTTTATTTTTTCCATTATTCTAATTAGGTTTTTTTTTCAATTAGCGTTAATAAGGAAAGTACACTGCGATGGAAATAGTGTGGCGCATGGACAGGGAATATTCGTACGAAATTGTACTTTTTGAATTAGGAAAGCATAAAAAGAAACTTAACATTATTGCGCACACATGTGAATGTGCACTGGAAGAAAGAGACGCAAACTCGTCGACAAAAATCAAGTTCTCATATGTTCGTCCGTCGACCGTGTGAACAGCGCGACGGCGTACGAATTGTCAAATTTTGTACGGCTACACAGATTAATGTAGACATCGAAAGGGCGGGCATTTATTATTCAGGACAACCCAAATTACAGTTAGGGATTAATTAGTATATATATTTTTTTTCAAAAAAAAATAATTCCCGATTAGTGTTAATAACACTAATTTTTTGTTTACGCTATTTATTCCTTTACTCTAATAGCGATTGACGGTGTACTGTAGTAACCTGTAAACTTATTTTTATGTTCACACTTGGTCGATTGTAAATCCAACGGTCGGGAACGAAAGGTAAGATTCAGGATGCGTATCGCGACACATGGCATGCAGCTACATTCGTGCACAGATGCGATTCCGCGAATACTATACAGCTTCAAACTCACGAATACTATACCCCTTATCGTTAATAGTATTATTCACACTAATTCGGTCGCGACTTTTTCTGGCCAAAAATCACAAAATAGAGTTAATAACATTATTTAAGGACGTGGACTACAATATGCCACGTCTCATTGCACTGAATTAGCATTGTTAATTCAAATTTCGCATTAACACTAATTAAACTTTAACTCGAATAACAATGAGCGGTGTACCTAAAATGCGCATCGAACGATTTTGAAAAGTTAATAAAACGAGTACCCAACTTTGTACAGTTTACTCATACATTTTCCCTACATTTTCCGACTTTGACTTTTCAAATCTCAATACTCTAAAAACTCAAAAAGTGAAAAAACCAACGACGAGGTAGCCTCTGCGCTTAACTACAAAGCAACGACCATGTTGTTGAACCAACGACAAGATTGCGTCGTCCCTATAGAAATTAAAGGTTAATTTTAGTATTTTCTAGGTTTTGTAAAATGCAGAAAAGAAGCAGAGGCAGTCTGACTCTAACTCCTCTCTCCAGCTTCCACACTTGTCGCAGTCACTGAAAGTTGGAGAGGGAGATAGAGCCATGGCCGCCTATGCTATCCCGACGAGGACAGACATTAGGTTCGTAGATTTTACCAAAATAGATCTTGACGGACCCAATATTTGAACCTGGTACCTACAATCCATCAAGCTAGCCGATAGCCGGTTACCTTAGCCAATTAGTCTAAATCAAGGTTAAAGGATATAAGGTTTCGTAGCTATTTAAATGTTAACACGTAGGCTATTTCATTTACCAGGATATGTAGACATAGATACTATTTGTAATGTACGGTGTACGGAAAATCCGAAACGGATACCGCGCATCTTGTTTCGAAGACGAAGCAAATATTGCGCAAGTATTTATGACGGCCACGATTGTAATCCGGCTTAATCGGACGGCCACGAAGCATGCCGAGATCGCGGAATAGGTTTTCGGCGGTTTGCGGTCGACGTCACATCAATTGCCACGTGGCACAATCACATTGGATTACGGCATCTCCGAGGATTACAAAAACGAATCCAAAAGTGACATGAGTCGACTTGTTGGCCTTGTCGTACAATGGTCGTACAAAAAGTACGCTGGCACCAATACCTTTATGTACGATGCAGTATTATGATTGGTGCCGTACTTCAGTAGATAGAGTATTAGAGAGAGATAGGACTTATAAAACTTTGATAGATTGGTCCATCTCTCCTAGAGAGTTTCTGTACAAAATGTCAACTTTGACCCTTCATAACTTACTGCTCAGGGGAGCAAATTCTGAGATTCTTTTTGCTATCGACTCAAAGGAGTCTTGCCTTCATAGGGGTGAAGGTGATCAAAGTTTTTGACTTTCAGGGTGGCAGTTATTCTTGTTGAAACACAAAGGGGTCAGTGTTATCTTAGAGGATTCGTGTGAGCTGCCCACTCTGAGGACCTATGGAGGTATATGAGTTGCAAGTTATGGGCCCACCCTCTGGGGTGCCCATATTCAATGGAGCTGGCTTTATATACTAGGAAAGTATGATGACAGTAGCTCTATGTGAGAAACGGTTTTGGGGAATAGTGAGTGGACGGGTGAGGCGTCCATCAAGTCTTGGGATCCCTCCAGGGTTTACAACAGGCAGATTCACTAGAGATGCAGATCCATCTTCAACAGAGGAGACAAAGGAAGGGGAGGTGGTGGACAAAAGAAAGGAGAAGGAAACGGTCACACCAATAGCAACCGGTTCAGCATTCATGTCACCTATTCGGGGGAACGAGGAGAATGATATCAATACTTGGGACTACCACAATATGGTGGCTAAGCACTTCATCCTCCGCCATCTAACTCAAGGGCTTTCATCTCATCATTTGCACGTACAGAGGGGCATCCGATCTTTGGGTGGCTCTCATAGAGATGTACCGAAGTGGTACGATGCAGCAATAACAGTTGGTTGATCACAAAATTAAGGAGTATGTATACAAAGGGAGAAGATGTTGGATTTTTGCAATGAGCTTGTTACACTTTTCATAGAACTAGAGAGTGCTGGAAAAGTATTTATTGAAAAAAAAAGGTTAACTGTTTATTGATGAAGTTACCCGATGAGTTCGAGAACAGTGTCAACCGTGTGCAGGACTTGGCGGAGTCAAGGTGGATTTGGGATTCAGTGGTAGGGATGATTCTCGTTCGGGAGAATACGATTGAGATACGAAGGGGAGGAAAGAGTGGGCAAGCCTTGGCAGCTGGGACCGATTTTAGGAACAATGCTTCCAGGAAACAGGTCGGAAATTATCGAGGGGAGGGGCAGAAAAATCAGACATAGGAGTTTGGACCAACGACTCCTAAGGGTTTGTGCCATTTTTGTAAGAAACCAGGGCACTATATGGCTGAGTGCACTAAGTTAAACGAGCTGCGGTTAAAGGAGAGGCATACCGGTGGGTCCCTAAGGAAAGAAAAAGGCCCTTGTGACACAGGTACATGAGGCGAAATCCGAGGACGAGAACGATGAGCTCCTATTGGATGAGGAGTTGGAAGTGAAAAACGAGGTCGAAATTCCACGAAAGCAGAAATGTGCTTTCGGTGGATTGAAAAGTGAAGCAGGCTGGATTGTAGATTCAGGTACATCCATCCACATGTGTAAAGATAAACACTTGTTCACTAAGATAAGAAAGATTCCCAACGTAGAGATAAAGTTCGGGGATGGGAGGATAGTCACTACTACTCTTGTAGGATCGGTAGATCTAAATGTTTTAGTAGAAGGAAAGACATCCATAGTAACATTCTTCGATGGATTGTTTATTCGGGAGCTGAACAAAAACCTCATCTCTACGCCTGTATTAGATGATAAGGGTTTTGATACTAGCACTAGGAAAGGAGTCTTTAGTGCTAGTTTTGAGGAGGAAGTTTATTTTACTGCTGAAAAATGTATCCAAGGGATGTTTAGGCTGATTTTAAGAAATGAAAAGTAGAAACTTTATTATGCTGGTGTTCATGATATAATGTTGTGGCATAAGAGGCTTGGGCATGTGAATCTAGATAAGTTAAAAGAGATGAAAAAAATGGGAGTAGTGGAAAGGATTCAGTTCGGTGAAAGTGAGAATCTAAGTGATTGTCGTGGATGTGCTCAAGGTAAAGCACACAGGTTACCCTTCCCAAAATCCTCCACCTATAAGGGAGAAAAGATTCTAGATTTTGTACACAAAGATATTTGGGGGCCAGCCAGAGTGCCATCACCCGGGGGGAAGAGATTTATGATAACTATCACCGATGATTGGTCTCGATGTTCTAGGGTGTATTTTTTGAAAAATAAGTCAGAGGCTCTAGAATGTTTTAAACAATATAAAGCATGGAGTGAAAAACTCCATGAAACCTCAATCAAGAGAGTAAGGAGTGACAATGGTAGAAAATATACCTCTAACCAGTTTGAGGATTTTTTGAGAGAAGATGGAGTGCAACACCAAAAGATAGTTCTTTAAAATCTTGAGCAGAATGGTGTAGCAAAAAGATTAAATAGAACATTGAGTGATAGTGCTAGGTGTTGTTTTGAAAAATCAGTTTCGTGCGTAACTGCTTATTGGATTTGATATGGAGGTTTGAATAGATTCACGGATTGGGGGAGCGAACGGATTGATAATTAAATTTACGTAAAAGACTCATTGAGTGGTGTGAACAAGCAATGACAAATGGACTGCGGATTTCGAAGCGATCCGATGTAAAAAAAACGGAATGATGAAATAGGCGCCGCCGGTACGGAGCAGCTGCGACGCAGTTAAGTCAACGTAGTTGCGGCTATTTTTATGATCCGTACGGAAAGCGCAGCCAGCGCAACTACGGATAATATGAATAGGATAGATTTTAAGTAATGATGATTAAACGATAGTGGTAGCTTAGTGGTTGCTTAGTGGTAGCTTAGTTTTTGACATACGAAAAGTACGGTGTAAATATTATGTACAACAGAGGTTTGTCCTTTTGACTAGTTAGGTTATTAGAGTAGATATAGTACGGCTGGTATGCCTCCGTACTCTGAGTATAACTTGCAGGACTTAGATTATTTTATGTATCGCAGTCAAGTTAATAAAAGTAATGGCAGACTGTTTTCTGCATCTTTGACCTGTTGGTGTGATCACTGTGATTGGTCCTTTCATGTGAAACTTTGTGGAGTTATTCTATGATATAGAATCTATATGTGTGTAAAGTTTCATTGTATTCCAGTATCTCTATAAGATTCTGTGAACAGTCTAAGTGGTTAGTTTGTGAAGCTGTCAGCTATTTTTAGGAAACTCTGGAGCTTATATCTTCTAGATGCCGTGGTGGATTTGGCTGTAACTTTGGGAGTTTACAGTGTATATGGTATACTGCATATTGGTGCAGTTTGAGATCATTTTGTTTATTATGGAGTAATCTGTGTCGTCTAAAACACAGCTGTTTTTGAGGTAGTCTGTGGGTGTTTCCGTGAGTAATCCATGGCTGAAATTAGCTATGGACAACAGGTTATGGGCCCACACCCATGGCTACCTATATTTGATGGATCAAAATATCACTATTGGAAGTGTGCGCTCGAGAGCTACTTCGAGATGATGGAGCTAATGGATGTGGTGGATGGTACCTTGGCCGAAACATCAAATGAATGGAAAAGGAAAAATCATGAGTGTCTAAGAGTTATCAAGAACTCCTTGACTGAGGATTTGGTAATGTCATACCTAATTTTTAAAAAGGCAGCTGAATTATGGAAGAGCTCAAAATATATGTATGCAAAGAAGTCTTTATATCATTAGCTTAGTAGTGTTACCTAAATAGTTGAACACAAGTATGTAGGAGGTAGTATGGAGAAACACTGTATTGACTTACAAGTATTATTTGCAGAAAATGATTTGGCGGGGGGAAACTTTACAGATGCTCAACAAGCTATCTTGTTAATGAGAAGTCCACCTAAAAAATATAAGAGTGCACTAGATCGATTGACTTTAATTGATAAAAATGATTGGAACGTAACTGTAGCTAGACGAGTTATTCTAGATGAAGAGGCTAATAGAAAGGTCTTATCAAGTGAAAGGAATATAAAGGAATCTAAGTCTCAGTTTCAGAAAGTTAAAGGTAATAGTGAGTTCGGAGATCGGCCAAAGAATTGTTTTTACTGTAATGATTTAGGACATACCTTTAGGGTATGTCCATCATATAAAAGTGCATGTGTTACAGGGAAGTTTAGAGATGGATGGGACAACACCCTAGTTCGAACCCCAACAAGAAAGGAATCCAGTGCTTTCGTGAGTGAGAGACAAGACTCGACAAATGACAAAAGGTATACACCGTGGGTTGACGAATTTATGTATTACCGACCTTCTGTGGTGTTTGGAATGGAGTAAAGGAGGAGGTGACAAGAAAGGATTTGTTGTCTGTCCGTTTTTCAGACGTTAGATTGGTGAGTAAAAAAGAGTTACAGGAGTAAGAGTTGTTTGAAGTAAGAAAAATTAGAGGAAGTGAAGGTCACTTGGAAGTGGAAGCCGAAAAATACTTAAACATAAAGACTAATAAACTAAACCCAATTTATCTAGAAGGACAGGGCGAAGATATAAAGGAAACTGGAATTAGAAATGAGGTGTATAATGTGGAAACTGGTGGAAGGAATTATGTCACCGAAGATAGTGTGGTGAAGGACGAAAGAGAGAAGGACACGATTTCTGTGACCTTATCAGATGACAAAATCTGTGAGTGAAAATTGCCTACAAGAAAGTTTGTTAACTGAAGCAAGAGGAGTTGAAGAAAGATATGGACACTTAGAAGCAGAAACTAGAAATAAGGTGGCACTAAAAATTGGTGAACTAGGAGAAGAACAAAGAAAAACTGTTCAGAAAATCAGAGTGAGAAAAGAAGTTTGTGGGAGTGAAAAATGTAATAGAAATGCAAAGTTAGAAATATAGGAAAGGAAAATAGCAAAGAAAAAGTGCAAATGAAAAGAAAAACAATCAAAATTAGAATTTATCAGATAAATGAAGTTGATGGAAGTAGCAAATCTATGAAGAAAAACATAAAGGTGAAACAGAAAGCTAGTATTTGTGATATTAAACTAGTAGAAAATTGTGACAGAAATGTAAACTTTCAAACAAGACAAAATATCATGAAGAAAACAAAAAGAAGAGGTAATATTCAAAGGATCACGGGTAAGAGAAAACATGCTCAAAAATTGATCAAGAAAAGAGAGCGGAAGAAATGATTTTCTGGAGGATATTTTTGACATTCGATTTGTTTTTGGTTGGACTTTAGATTTGTATTCTTCCTTGTTGAGTTAGTTGAAAAGAACCAAAAATATTTATTTATGTATTCTTGAAGACGAAGGAGGTGGTGGAAGCAATGACTTGTTCAGGAAGGAAAATTTCGGGAGACATGGCAGAGAGCAGCGAAGGAAAGAAAATTTCGGGAGACATGGCAGAGCGCAGCGAAAGCAGTGGAGAATCATCATAAGAAGTTCGCGTCGCAAACAGCAACGCAACTTAGCGGCGCAGCGAAAGGAGTGGTGACGTATGACACTTACATGCTGATTATTTTATTCCAGGTGCAAGCATCTAAATATTCAAGGGTTATGCATTTATGGCGTAAGAAGAGCTATTACATGACACTTTTTGCAAAAAGGCAGCAAGCAACTGGGAATTGGCAAAGGGCAGCAGGAGCGATGGCGACGTCGGCAAAACATTGGTGATGTGTTGTTTTTGCTAAATTTATTGTATGATGAACAGTGGAGGTTGATACAGAATTTTGAATACTTTTTTTTTTTTTATTTCTTAGTTTATCCATTAGAGTGGAAACATTTGCGTACAGCATGGACTAATGCGTCTAAAGCTTTAGGGGAGTGTAGATTTTGAAAGCTTTAGTCTCAGTAGATGAGGCTATGAGGAGGAAGTTAAAGGTGAAAAAAAGCAGCAGTTAGGACTGCGATGTCAAACTAGCGCAGCATAGCAGTACACGTTGCACTTTGTATTCATACTGCGTTGCGATGTAAAACTAGCGCAGCGTAGCAACATACCAGTACACGCTGCACTTTGAATTCATACTGCGCTGCGATGTCAAACTAGCGCAGCGTAGCAACATAGTATTACACGCTGCATATTTTTCTGAGTGCACGAAACTAAATTTTCTGGGGAGTGTTGTTTTGAAAAATCAGTTTCGTGCGTAACTGCTAATTGGATTTGATATGGAGGTTTGAATAGATTCACGGATTGGGGGAGCGAACGGATTGATAATTAAAGTTACGTAAAAGACTCATTGAGTGGTGTGAACAAGCAATGACAAATAGACGGCGGATCGCGAAGCGATCCGGTGTAAAATAAACGGAATGATGAAATAGGCGCCGCCGGTACGGAGCAGCTGCGACGCAGTTAAGTCAACGCAGTTGCGGCTATTTTTATGATCCGTACGGAAAGCGCAGCCAGCGCAACTACGGATAATATGAATAGGATAGATTTCAAGTAATGATGATTAAACGATAGTGGTAGCTTAGTGGTTGCTTAGTGGTAGCTTAGTTTCTGACATATGAAGAGTACGGTGTAAATATTCTGTACAACAGAGGTTTGTCCTTTTGACTAGTTAGGTTATTAGAGTAGATACAGTACGGCTGGTATGCCTCCGTACTCTGAGTATAACTTGCAGGACTTAGATTATTTTATGTATCGCAGTCAAGTTAATCAAAGTAATGGCAAACTGTTTTCTGCATCTTTGACCTGTTGGTGTGATCACTGTGATTGGTCCTTTCATGTGAAACTTTGTGGAGTTATTCTATGATATATAATCTATATGTGTGTATAGTTTTATTGTATTCCAGTATCTCTATAAGATTCTGTGAACAGTCTAAGTGGTTAGTTTGTGAAGCTGTCAGCTATTTTTGGGAAACTCTGGAGCTTATATCTTCTAGATGCCGTGGTGGATTTGGCTGTAACTTTGGGAGTTTACAGTGTATATGGTATACTGCATATTGGTGCAGTTTGAGATCATTTTGTTTATTATGGAGTAATCTGTGTCGTCTAAAACATAGCTTTTTTTGAGGTATTCTGTGGGTGTTTCCGTGAGTAATCCATGGCTGAAATAAGCTATGGACAACACTAGGAGTATGCTGTCAGATAAAAAGATAAGAAAGAAGTTTTGGGCCGAAGAAATGAACTGTGCAAACTATCTCAAGAATAGGGTTCTTACTTCAATAGTAAAAGGCCAAATACCCTATGAGAGTTGGACATGCCGAAAACCAAATATTTCACACTTAAAGGTTTTTGGTAGTCAAGTGTTCAGTGTAGACACAGATCGGTCAAACTGGAAGTTATATCCAAAGGAAAACCAGGATATCTTCTAGGAAATGATGAAGATGTAAAAGGATATAGAGTCTATGATCTCAAAAGAGAGGATATTTGAAACTCTGAGACCTCTAGTGGTCCTTAAATTAGGCAGCTCTCAAGAAGCCTATCTAGTTAGTGCCAACTCCAAGTTGATACAAACCCAAATTATTGACCCCTTGACAATCAAAACCCCAATACAATTTCATCCCTGTGAAATAAGACATTTTGTGTGCTTAGTTCCACCACAGAATGCAAAGTTAGAATATGAGTTTTGGACACATTCACCCATTTTGACTTTCCCTTAGAAATGCAGCCACTTTGGCAAGAAAATACTCTAACCGACTACACCTCTGTGTAGCGTGGTCTCCTTTGAGTCTGCAACAAAAAGAATCACTGAATTTTGTCAACCGAGTGAATTTTTATCGAATGGCAAAGTTTGCCTATTTAAACAGACGCTCTCTTGGAGAGAGGCGACTACTTACCAAAAACATTCTAAGTCCTATTTCCTCTGTGAAACCCCTTCTACTGACTTATGATTCAATCGTAGGACTGTACCGTATATGGAGTACAAGTACCGGAGTACTTTATTTACGGTAACTGTTCTACATGGCCAAAACAATGACATTTGTCACATCCGGATTTGTTGACCTCCTCTCTGGAGATTCCGTAAACACGTGCGATTGTGCCATGTGTTTTTCGGAGTTGCGCCTTCTGGAAAACGTCAAAATGCCCTTTTTGTGATATTGGCTCCTATCACGGCCGTTCGATGAAGTCTGGATTGAATATTAGCCGTTGAAATAAATGTTCGTAGAATTTATTTCGTGCGGTACTATAGTACACAACTAGTTCTATGTTCTAACGTACTATTTATTAGTTAAACAAAATATCCTATTAGTAAACGTTTAAATATCTATCAAACCCTATATATCTCAGCATTGGTCATAGACTTAATAGAAATAGCTAACGGCTACAAGGCGATTGATGAATGGCAGGTACCAAGATCACACCCTGGAACCGGCAAACCTCTTTTTGGTTAATCTACCAGTTTCTACTCCTGTCTCTCTAGAAGACCTAGGCAGCCATGACTCTACCTCCTTTTCTAGCCATTAGTGACTACAACAAGTGTGGGGGCTTGGAGAAGGGAGTTAGAGGCAGACCGCCTCTGCCTTTTTCTATCCTAAATCAGACCTAGAAAATACACATATATCAACACTCCCCTTATTTTCATCAAACATTTTATTTGCATCTTGTTTATCAAACATTTTATTTTTTCTGCCACTTTTTATAAATCCGAGCTTTTAGAGCAAAGATTTTATCCACCTCATCCCCTTTCCATCCGAGCAAAATATAAATTCCCTCTTGCAGTTCAAACAGCCAGCCCCATCCCCAATCTGCAACACATACCTAGATATTAACCCTTTTACAGGCACACCTTCATAAATGGAATCACTCCTATTAGTGATGTCAAATCCGTTACCCCCCAAAAATTTCCCAAACAACAAGTGTCCCCATTAAGTGTCTCATATGATCTACGTATTTTGTACTCATATTTTTATCCATGATACTTACCCCATTTTTTGAACTTTCCTCACTCTCTCCTATGGATTTCTTTCCACTATCACTTTCTAATTTTATTCCCAATAAATATTTCTCCTCCCTTAAACTTTTTATTAAACATCCCTGTTCTCCCCTATCTTTTAAAACCCCCTCTAGATTTACTCCTTCCCTTTTCTCAGATTCCGTTCAAGTCTCCCATTCCGACCAGTTTTCTATTTCTATAATATCAATAAAATTATCCTCATTATATATAATTTTCCCCTTTTCAATTATTGATTCTAGATATGATTTTCTCATTTCTAAATCACACTTTCTACACTCTTTGACATCCTCATCATGTCTAACTCCCTCTAGTACCTCCTTCCCTTTTACTTCCCTAATACCTCTAAAAGCACACTGTTGCTTTTGTGGAATTTTTGTGTACTTTTCTCTCTTCTCCATTCTACTGATGTGAAGAAGCTCCAAAAAATCTCCATCCACTTTCTCCTCTTCCCTTTCTTCCTCCTCATCCATGTTCCAACTTCTAAGTTCTTCCAAACAAGGGCATTCCTCCATATAATGATCCGGTTCCCTACAAAAGAAGCAAACCCCCTTATTTAAAGCTCCCCTTTCTTTTCCTCTCCCTCTCTTTCCACCAAAATTTCGATAAGGTTAACCTTTGTCTTTCTTCCTTTCATCACGCTTACGCTCGTCACCGCCGTTCCTCTTATCACGCTTCCGCTAGTCACCACGAGTTGTTAGTGTATTCACCCTGTTCGTTCCCCTACGAAGCTCCAAAGTGCCTTCCCTCACAAGAATTATCCCCATGGTAATGCTCCAAGTCCATGAGGAGCCATCCATTTCTTGCATACGGTTAATGATGTTTTCGTACTCATCTGGGAGTTTCATGATTAGTGTGTTAATCTTTCTCTCCTCAGATTCTACATATCCCGCACTAGCAAGCTCAACGTATAACGCAACAATATCATTGCAAAATTCTATCATGCTACCGCCTTTATAAACATAGGCCTCTATTTCCTACTTTACTAATTGCTGCCTCTGTATAGTCTCACTGCATCTCTAGTGAATTTGCCTTCTATAAACCTTGAAGGTATCCCAAGACTGGATGGACGCCTCACCCGTCCACCTACTATTCCCCAATACCTTTTCTCACATTGAGCTCTTGTCATCATACTTTCCCAGTATATCAAGCCAGCTCCATTACATATGGGCACCCTAGATGGTGGGCCCATAACATGCAACTTTGAGACCTCCATATGACCTCAGTGTAAGCAGCTCACACGAAGCCTCTAGGAAAACCCTGACCCCTTTGTCTTTCAGCACGAATAACAACCACCTTGGCAAACAAAAGCTCCAACCACCTTCACCCTTGTGAAGGCAAGACTCCCTTGAGTTGATAGAAAAAAGAATCGCTGAATTTGCTCCCTTGAGTAGTAAGTTATAGAGGGTCAAAGTTGACCTTTTGTATAGAAGCTCTCTAGGAGAGAGGGTCCTATCTACCAATTTTTCTAAGTCCTATCTCTCTCACAAACTCTATCTACTTGTGTACGGCACCAATCATATTACACTGCCGTACATAAAAGTACAGCTACTTGTGTACTTTATGTACGGAATTTGTACGACATGGCCTGAATGTCGACACATGTCATATCCGCATTCAGTCCCGTAATTCCCGAAGATGCCACGATCCAACGTAATCTTGCCACGTGTCATCCGATGTGGCGATGACCACAAAGCGCCGAGAATCTCTTTCGCGATCTCGACTTTCTTTTCGGCCGTCCGATTGAATGCAAATTTCAATCTTAGCCGTCATAAATGCTTGTGCGGTATTTGTTTCGTAAAAGAAACAAAATGTGCGGAATTTGTTTTTTGTCTTTACCGAAATCCGTACATTTACATAACGGGATCTATGTAACCGTAAACATCCGCCGTTAAATGAATTTTCTTACGGGGTAACATTTAAATAAATATCAAACCCAATAGTATGTATCATAATTTCTAGACTTAACGGCTAAGGCTACCTGCTACCGGCGTTCTGACGGTCGACAGGTACCAGGATCAAATCTCGTTACCGACATACACCTTTTAGTAAATAAAACTACCTATTTGTAAATTAACTAATCTATTTCCCGTTAACCTCTGGATAGCCTAGGTAGCCATGGCTCTAGCTTCCTCTCCAACTTCTCAGTGACTGCAACAAGTGTGGGAGTTGGAGAGAGAAGTTAGAGGCAGACTTCCTCGACTTCTTTCTATGTTCCAATTTAGACCTAGAAAATAATAAAATAACCATCAATTTCTACAATAAGTACATCTCCTATTGTACTTTCTTGTACTATATAGTGTTCTTATTGGTCTAGGGTTTAGTAGTAGGTAGTCGTGAGTAGGCATACTTAGTGATATTTAGGTACCTCTCTTTAAGAGAGCTTCTAACTATAAAGGTCATCTTTGACCTGCCATAACTTAGTGCCCAGGTGAGCAAATTCAGTGATTCTTTTTGCTGCGGACTCAAAGGAGTCGAAGCTACATAGAGGTGTAGTCGGTCAGAGTCTTTGCGTGCGAGGGTGGCACTTATTTAGTGGGAAATTCAAAGTGGGGAATATTGTCCAATACACATATTCAAGCTTTGCATTCTGTGGTGGAACTGAGCACACATAAGGTTTTCTCTTCACAGAGGTGAAGGAGTATTAGGGTTCTGATTGTTAAGGGATCATTCATTTGGGTTGATATCATTTTGGAGTCGGCACTATCTAGATTAACATCTTTTGGATCTGCGAATTCTGTGTGCAACGGAGCCCATAGAATTTCAATAGGTTCCCCAGGTTTTCCTATGCCCCACTCTGCTCGCCACTCTGAAGGATCCCAATAGAAGCGTTTGGCAAAATTGAAGGCGAGGTCCGAGTGTTGAGGGTCGATAGGTAGTTGAAAGAGGTAGTCGGGAATTTTGTCCCCTTTCCTACTCATCTCTTCCGTTTCTCTTTCTCCCCGTCAAAGAATAATTACATCATCCCCACTAAAGTACTGTGCCTCGGCCTTCTTTTTGGCGCTCTCTAAGGACTGCTCGTCGGCGGTACTCTACTTGTTTGGGTCTCTAATCACCTCCAAATTAGAGCCACGCTCCTCCTCCGGTGGGGGTGTCGATTCCTGCTCTGGGTCGATAGTGTCCGGCAGCTTTTGATCTTCTGCTTACTCTTGGTCCCCCTCTCGGAGTGGAGTATACTCAGGGTCCAACAAATTTTCTGACCCCTCCCCTCTGCTGGTTTCACTTGTTCCTTCCGCGCTACTAGCTGTCACTTCCTGCTCCGATGCTTCCACTATCTCCATTTCTTCGGTCCGCCTCTACCATAATCTCAACTGCAACTAACAATCTATCCTGGCGGGGCATATCTTTCTGACCTATCCGTACGAGTCTCCTCCTTTTTGATGGTGGAGAGGACAACCACTCCATGGATACTGTGGTACTTAAGAGTTTAGGTAGCTTGAAGAGTGAGGGCAGACTAGCGCTGCGGAGCGAGATGCTATCCAAACTGTTGTGACTAGGTTTGTCGCGAGGGCTGATGGCGACTTTAGTTGAGAGGGTTAAGGGTTTCACTCTTCGACTCTTCCAAGCGTTGCAGCGTGCAAGTGTACCACAGCGTCCACATATTGTAGATTACGCTGTTGCGATGATACCGAGGGTTTGACGTCGCCAATGTTACAATTCATGACTGCGCTGTTGCGCTTTTTTGTCTGCGCAACGTTGGCGCTGCGATTCTCTGACAACGCTGTTACTATGCTGCGCTTTAGTGGCTGCGCACTCATAGTGTTGCGGTCCGTGATCATCGCCATTGCACTTCCTCGCCGAGTCCCCAAGATGATTGCGACGGTTGCGATATTGCGATTTGTTCCTTCTTTGCGCCGATTGCGATTGCCCCTCTGATTAGGCTGAGTGTCCACACTCTACGTAAACTAGCGCTGCAAATCGGGTGAATGAAGGTCCTTTTTGTTCACCCAAAAATTGTCTTTAACTCCGTAGCATTTCCACCGCACCAGATATTGCGTGGAGTCAGAATTTCGTAGTCGACACGACTGCAGAATTTCCTCCACCTTGTATTCATCTGAGGTACCTTGAATTCGCGGTAGTTGGGTATAAGGACAACGATTAGGAAATACTAAATCGAGGTCTCAAAACGGATTTAGGAAGGAGACGTGGAACACATTGTGTATGTGCTGGTCTTTTGGAATATCAACTTTGTAGGCCACTTTGCCTTTTATAGATTGCACAGTAAATGGCTGTGTAAATTTTGGTGCCAATTTCTTTGAGAGGGCACCCGGTAAGGACATGTGTGCCATATTAAGACGAACTTTTTCCTCAACACCAAAGATGATGTCCTTTATATGAGCGTCGGCCGGTGACTTTTGACAATCCTTTACATGTTGGAGGGCCTTCGCTGCCTTATCAAGATTCACTTGCAGTGTTCGCGCAAACTTTATAGCAGTGGGTGTGGGGCAATTGGCGATCAATATGTTTTGTGGGAGGATTGGTTGCCGCCCATTTAGAGAGAATGGTGTAGCGTTAGTGGAGGAGTGGACAACACTATTGTACGCCACTTCAATCGTCATCAAATGATGTACACAATCTGTTTGGTGCACCGACACATAAGCCCTTAAGGCTTTCTCCAAGGTTTTGTTCACTCTTTCGGTCTGACCGTCGGTCTGAGGGTAGTACGATCTGGAAATGGCTAAGTGCGTTCCACACAACTCGAACAAACTCTTCCAAAAGTGACTTACAAATTTTCTATCGCGATCGCTCACGATTTATTTCGGAAGTCCGTGATGACGGAATATCTCTCGAAAAAATTAGTCTGCCACATCTCAAGTTGTAGCCGTGGTTGTCGTGGGTAGGAAGTGCGCCATTTTTGTAAGGTAATCTTCAACGAAAATTATGGAGTCATAGCCTTCTTGATTCAACGACAGAGCTGTTGTCCATAGCCATTTCTAGCCATGGATTCACCCTCAGAAGCACCACAGACTACCCAAAAAACAGCCCTTTAGATACACACGGAATTCAACAGAATTAACAAAACAAGCTGAAACTACATCAACAGATATTATCTCGGCTATTGAATAACCTAACAAAGAGTCAGACAAAAATAATAAAGAGATTGATCACATCATCTAGTCAAAGTTGCAAAAAAACAATCTGCCAGAACTTTGATAAAACAGACTAACTTCACAATGAAGCAAAACACATACCAGGCACACAATAGGCCTGAAAATCTGTGACAATATTAACAATATAAAGAGAAACACACATACAGAATTTCAGATAGTTGTGACATCAGATCTGAGAGCAATACTCAGACAAAATTACCAAAAATGATCATAAACAGTTTTTGGTACAGAAAGTTCCTATGTTCTAAAATGAGTAAGTTCTACAATATATACACTCAGGCCTACCATTAAATGTACGGAGGCATACCACCCACACGTAATTTACCATCTACTTAAATTAATGTGAGTATACTTGAGTAATTCGAGGTATGTTAGAAAATGTAATTCTACACTAATAATTAATGCACAAAAAGACAAAACAATGTTAAATCAAAATATATACACCGACGCTTCCATAAAATCCGCGTATTGAGTATCAACTTGATTATTCACTTGTGGACGAAACCACGTAGTGAATCGACATCACATACGTACGGTCCACTTGATACCACGTCATCAAAATTGCGATCCCTTGAAAATATCGGCGGACGCCGTTCGCCCTCCAAATGTACGATGACCCACTTGCCGAAATTAAACCGTACCTTCAAAATATTTTCCGTGCTGAACATGCGTCCTTTGCAATAAATGAGCCTGTCGCAAATGAAGTACATCGGTCTAAACAAGACGCTCTGTACCAGCGGTGTACATATTCAACATTTCGTACATTTCACATAGGATCGCTTCGCGATCTACCGTCCATTTACAAACGTATTCCGAGCCACTCAATTACTCCCTCAAGTCCCTTTAATTCCAATCGTTCAATTACTCCCCCCAATCCACAATTTCAGTCGAACCCCCATTTGTACCACCACATTATTTCCGGTAATAATCTACGCACGAAACGTAGCGTGCGCACAAAGTGTGGCTTACACACGAAACTAACATTTCAACACTCCCCCGAAATTTTATATCGTGCACCCATAATAAAATATTATGCGTTTGAAATGGAACTGTACCTTTCGTTCAAATGTCACCACTGCTTCTGCTGACGTCACCACTGCTTTTGCTGACGTCACCACTGCTCTAGCTCCCTGCTGCCATGTTTTCTAAAATCCTTCCTTCTTAAATACACCATTGATTCCACTACCTCTTTGTAGGTCTTAAAAAGTAAAAACTTTCTTTCTCACACAATTTCAAAATTTAAAGTTTTAAATCCGAAATTCCTCAAAAAGATTACTAAATGTAAAAGATAATCTCTTCCCTAAAATTATTTTTCACGATGCTTTCTTTTGACCATTTTCTGCTCATGTTTTCTTCTACGGTTTATTCCTTGACTTCTACTTTTTTTCTTTATTTTCTTAATAAATTTTGGTATTTTCTCAATTTTTGAAATTTTTCCTTTTTTGATGTTACAAACATCCTCTCCTACTTCAATTTTTTGAACACATTTCTCTCTCCCTCTCTAAGTATAGTAATATCCTCATGCAAATTATTTTCAGTTCCCACTTCCAAGTGATCTTCACTTCCTCCAACTATTCTCACTTCAATAACCTCTTCCTCTTGTATTTCCTTATCACTCACCTATCTCTCGTCAGAAAAATTCACAGAAACTAAATCCTTTTCTGTCACCCCTTTCTCCACTCCATTTTTGGTGATAGCACGTGTTTCCCTTCCTTCCTCATTTTCCATATTTCGAAAAATAACAGTCGGCAGGTATACAAACTCATCAACGGGAAGTGTAGCCTTTCGTGTAGGGGGTCGAACCCGATTGTCATCCCATCAATTTTGAAAATTTCCTGTGACACATGCACTTTTATAAAGTGGACATACTCTAAAAGTATGTCCTAAGTCATCACAATAAAAACAAGTTTTTGATTTGCAACTTTTTCTATTTTTCTGAAATTGTGATCCAACATCGTGAAAGTTCCCCCTAACCTTTAAAGCCTCTTTATCATCCTCTTCATCTAAAAAAAATCTGATTGCTAAAGGTAAGTCCCAATCCTTTTTATCAATTTGGTTTAATCTATCAAACCCACACCTATATTCCTTAGGTAATCCTTTCATTAACATGAGAGCCTTTTGAACATTTGTAAAATTTCCTCGTGCAATATCATTTTCTGCAAACAATCTTTGCAAACTAAGGCAATATTTCAACATGCTACCTCCAACATACTCATACTAAAATATTTTTGATGCACTAATCATCCAACAATCTTGGCAAACTAAGGCAATATTTCAACATGCTACCTCCAACATACTCATACTCAAATATTTTTGATGCACTAATCATCCAGTGATACACAGAAGTCTTTTGATAAGTGCATTCTAAACACTTCCATAATTCAGCTACACTCTTCACATCAAGGTACATCATTACAAATTCCTTAGTCATAGATAGCTTGATAATCCTCAAGCACTCCAGGTTTTTCTCCTCCCATTCAGCCGATGTTTCGACACATGTCCCATCCACCACACCCATTAGCTTCCTCAACTTGAAGTAGCCCTCCATAATACTCCTCCAACAATAATATTCAGTTCCATCAAATATGGGTAAGTACGATTCATCCAATATGGGTAGCCATGGGCGTGGGCCCATAACCTGTTGTCCATAGCCATTTTCAGCCATGGATTTACCCTCGGAAGCACCACAGACTACCCAAAAACAGCCTACTTTGAATCAACACAGAATTCTAGAGAAACAACAAAACAAGCTGAAACTTCATTACTAGATATTATCTAGGCTATAGAACAACCTAACAAAGTTTCAAACAAAAATAATAAAGAGATTGATCACATCATCTAGTCAAATTTGCAAAAAAACAGTCTGCCAGAACTTTGATAAAACAGACTAACTTCACAATGAAGAAAAACACAGATCAGGCACACAATAGACCTGAAAATCTGTGACAATATTAACAATATAAAGAGGAACACACATACAGAATTTCAGATAGTTTTGACATCAGATTTGAGAGCAATACTCAGACAAAATTACCAAAAATGATCATAAACAGTTTTTGGTACAGAAAGTTCCTATGTTCTAAAATGAGTAAGTTCTACAATATATACACTCAGGCCTACCATTAAATGTACGGAGGCATACCACCCACACGTAATTTACCATCTACTTAAATTAATGTGAGTATACTTGAGTAATTCGAGGTATGTCAGAAAATGTAATTCTACACTAATAATTAATGCACAAAAAGACAAAACAATGTTAAATCAAAATATATACACCGACGCTTCCATAAAATCCGCGTATTAAGTATCAACTTGTTTATTCACTTGTGGACGAAACCACGTAGTGAATCGACATCACATACGTACGGTCCACTTGATACCACGTCATCAAAATTGCGATCCCTTGAAAATATCGGCGGACGCCGTTCGCCCTCCAAATGTACGATGACCCACTTGCCGAAATTAAACCGTACCTTCAAAATATTTTCCGTGCTGAACATGCGTCCTTTGCAATAAATGAGCTTGTCGCAAATGAAGTACACCGGTCTAAACAAGACGCTCTGTACCGGCGGTGTACATATTCAATATTTCGTACTTTTCACATAGGATCGCTTCGCGATCCGCCGTCCATTTACAAACGTATTCCGAGCCACTAAATTACTCCCTCAAGTCCCTTTAATTCCAATCGTTCAATTACTCCCCCCAATCCACAATTTCAGTCGAACCCCCATTTGTACCACCACATTATTTCCGGTAATAATCTACGCACGAAACATCGCGTGCGCACAAAGTGTGGCGTACGCACGAAACTAACATTTAAAAACAACAAGAGCCACTATAGAATCCATCAAAATCGCTTCCCAAGGAACAAATGGTATAGGAAGAGGTTGTAAAAGTCCTTGACGACCGGACTCCGATTTATTCCTGTTATAAGAGTCTTGATAAACTCTGCGATGTCCCGTGTCATATTCGACCAGTAGTACTCCTCAGCCACTTATGCAATTGTTTTATCTCACCCGAAATGTCAATTGAGTGGCTTGTCATGTCTCATTTGAAGTATCGTGGGGCCTAACTCTTAGTTTGTCGGAACATAAAGGCGAGGCGTATGACTCGGTCTGTACCACCACATGCCGTTAGCGGTTTGAACTAAGATCTTTCGTTTCGCTAGTTCTTTAATTGCATTGTTGTCGTTATATGCAACCTTAATCTTAATTTGCGAGTGCTCATCCACTTGCATCGTACTTGTCACTGCGCTGATTTTTTGGTCCTGCGTTTTTTCCTTCGCTGCAGTGTCCCTTCTCACACCACTTTCACTTCGTTCCTGCGATGGTTGCGATACTTTCTCCGTCACTTGCGCAAAGACACCTGGCCTTCTAGACAAAGCATCTGTCGGGTTTTGTCTTGTGTGGTTTGTATTATATCGTTAGCTCCGGTCGGAAAGTTTGAAGAAAGGTCATCCATCTCACCTGTTATTTTGACAAAATAGGCTACGTTTGGAGATATTATAACGCGTGGTGATCAGTGATTACAGTAATCCGCTTCCCTTGGACGAAACACTACTAGATTTCCAACGCATTAATGATCGTTATTTTTGTAATTTTGTGTCCTCTATTAGATCACTAAATTCAGGAAGCCTCTAGATAGCTTTTGGCTAGCCCTCTTTCAATTTGGATCACTGCTACCCAAGTAGGCAAATAGACAATTTTAATACACGCGTGTGCAGTCTAGAATCCTTTGAGTCCACAGAAAAAAGAATCACTGAGAATGCCCAACCAGGCAATTACTTATCAAGTGGCAAAGATACGAATATTTATACAAGCTTGTTGGGAGAGAGGCGACTACCTCCTCAATCCTCTAAGTCCTAAACCCCTCTCACAACCCATATCTATTGATGTACGCACCAATAAGAAGACTATACAGTACAAAGGTAGTAGGGCCGATGTACTTTCTATACGGCCTGTGTACGACAAGGCCAGGTAGTGGGCGCCTGTCTTCTCTAGACTTGTCCTCGCGCTCCCCGGGATTCCTACTTCCAAGTAATATCTTGCCACGTGTTGACAGGTCATATCACGTCCAAAAACTGCCAAGGCGTCTATTCCGAGATCGCGGCGATGATGGGGACCGTCGTATCCAAACCGAATTTTAATGTTTGCAGTCCAAAATAACAAATGTCCGATACATTTGTTTTGTATGCACTAAACCCCAACTAGTTTCTATGTCTTTATTATTATTCCGTTGAACAAATTAATGAACTAGTTAATGTTTAAATAGCTATCAAACACTATTTATTCCAACGGACTACTACGACAGACTAGTAAGAGGTGACGGCTTCGCCATGCTCTGTCGCTCAGAGGTCCGAGTCCTGCTGGACTCAACCTTTTTGTTGAGAGTGACTTAGGTCACTCTTTAGTCCTACCTATGGAGTAGAGGCAGCCATGGCTCCACCGCCCTCTCTCTCTTTCAGTGACTACAATAAGTATGGTGGCTAGAGAGAGAAGGTGGAGGCAGGCTGCCAGTGCTTTTTCTTTTTTGGTATTTCACCTAATTAAGACCTAGAAAATACCTTCCATAAATCAGTGATTACAACACTCTCTTTATTTTCTTGTCTAATTTTAGTTTCTCTTTTAAACCACACTTTTCTCTACAGTTTTTTAACTTAGGAGATGGCACAAGTTTTGTCATCATATCAGCCACCATTTCCCCATCACCCCTATTGACCAGATTCACAATTTTGTTTTCAACTTTTTCCCTCACAAAACTCAATCTTATATCCATATGCTTAGCCTTGAAATGATGTTTTGTATTGGCTACAATTGCAATTGCAGCCTGATTATCACAAAACACATCATGCACTCCCTTTTTCATATACCCCAGTTCTTGCAATAAAGACTTGACCCACATCAACTCTTTCACAGCAAAACAAGAGGCCATATACTCAGCCTCCATAGTGGACTGAGCAACCACCTTTTGTTGCTTCCTACTCCTGCAGCAAGCACCTTCCCCCACATATAACACATAACCATAAGTGCATCTTCTCATAGGTGCATCCCCATAACTAGCATCACTCCAAATACTGATGTTAGTGTGCTCCCCTCCCAAGTGCAACCATAACTCTCTGGTTTCCACCAAGTATCTCATGACTCTCTTGGCTGCCTTCCAGTCTCTTTTCCTAGGATCATTAAGACTCCAACTAAGGACTCCAACTGCTGCTGCTATGTCCGGTCTAATACAATTCATAAAGTAAATCAAGCTTCCTACAACCTGTCTGTACGCAATAGACTTCATAAACAGTCTCTCTTCTGGACTTATATGATCAACTAGTATAATCACTCCTCCTTCTACACTCCTATCACTTACTTTCTTCAAGTCTAAGGGAGTGGTACAACTGTTTGCCTTTTCTATCTGAAATTTCTCAAGCATATTTCCGATAGCTTCTTTTTGAGAAAGTCTGATTATCCTCTTCCCTCTATCTCTTTCCATTTGAATTCCCAAAATATATTTACCCTCCCCTAAATCCTTCATGTTAAATCTGCCCCTAAGATCCTTTTTTAGCTTATTGATCTTTTCTATATACTTACTTAGCACCAACAAATCATCCACATAAATTCCAATAAAAATCACACCATTCTCATCCTCAAACATATAAATAGAATGGTCAGAACTGATCTTAATATATCCTAGACCGGTGAGAAACTCATCTAGTTTCTTGTTCCATTGTTTGGGAGCCTCTTTCAGTCTATATAAAGACTTTATGAGCCTACAGACTTTGCTCTGCTTTCTTTCCTCTACAAAACCCTCTGGCTGCTGCATGAAGATTTTTTCCTCTTGTTCACCGTTGAGGAAGGCGGTCTTGATATCCATCTGGTGAATTTCCATGTCTTTCGCTGTTGGTAGCCTAAAGAGAATCCTTACAGATGGGAACCAAACCACATGAACAAAAGTCTCCTCATAATCTATCCCTTCTTTTTGGGTGAACCCCTTTGCTACTAACCGAGCCTTATATCTCTCAATGGTATTATCTGGGTTCAGCTTTAGTTTAAAAACCCATTTGCACCCGATAGGTTTTCTGTCTAGAGGGCAATCCACTAGCTTCCAAGTATTCGCTTCCATGATGGAAGCCATTTCATCATTTATAGCTGTGACCCATCGGTCTTTCTCTAGACTCTCTATTGCCTCCGAGTATGACTGAGACTCATCTGGGTGAGATAGCTTTGTTACCTTGTGATCAGATTGTTTATCTTGTAGTTTTTTGCTGCTCCTCCGTCCTCCTTCGAAGTCGAAAGCTAGAATGGAGGGAAGTCATGGATTTCTCCGCACTGTCTCATCAACTCCCCTATCCATAAAAACCGGTTTTGGCTCCTCTTCCTCTCTCTCTTTAGAGTGTGTGGAAATATGAGGAGATTTCCGTATACCCCCCCTTATCTTGGATCTCCCTTGAATTTGCAATTACGTTTTGACTTGGGTCTTTTCTGGGACGATCTAAGTCATCCTAACTCTCGGACTAAAAACTGATTTTGATTTTCTTGGTGTATTTAAAGGGATCAAATTACTTCCCTTCATCTATGACAACTAGGTGCTTTACCAGAATGATATCTTGTTTAGCTAAGTCATAGACTCTATATCGCTAGACATCCTTATCGTATCCCACAAAATATCCCGGTTTTCCTTTAGCATCTAGTTTCCAGTTTTTCTTATCTGTGTGAAGACTTTAAACTTGACTACCGAATACTTTCAAGTGAGAAATATCCAGTGCCCTTCCAACCCATCTCTCATAAGGTGACATTCATTTGACGGCCGTAGTGAGGACTCTATTCTTAATATAGTTAGCACAGTTCATGGCTTCTGCCCAAAATCTTCTTCTTATTTTCTTATCTGCCAACATACTACACACACTATCTCCCAAAGTCCGGTTCAACCTCTCAGCTACCCTATTTTGTTCTAGATTATTCGGTACAGTTTTCTGATGCTGAACTCCCTCATCTCTCAAGTATTCTTCAAACTGGTTAGAGGTTTACTCTCCCCCATTATAACTCCTTATTCTCTTAATTGGGGTTCCGTGAAACTTTTCACTCCAAGCTTGGTATTCTTTGTAGTACTTTGATGTTTCAGACTTTATTTTTAGGAAGTAGACTCCAGATTATTGGGACGAATCATCAGTAATTGTCAACATAACCTCTTCCCCCCAACCGAAGGTACTCTTGCTGGTCCCCAAATATCTGTGTGGACCACATCTAGTACTTTCTCACCTCTATATGTGGAAGTTTTTGGAAAGGGAAGTCTGTGAGCCTTACCTTGGGCACATCCACTTGAATCATCCATCATTTCATTATTCCCAATCTGAATGCCTTCTACCACACCCAACTTCTTTATTTCCCTCAACCTATCAAAATGCAAATTCCCCAACCGCTTATGCCAAATCATCAAGCTCGGGACACCAGTATAGTAAGCACACTTCTTCTCATTACTCAGGTTAAGCCTAAAACATTCCTTGGCTACCCTTATGTGCTCTGAAGTAGACTTCATCTCCGTACTTAGCTGAAAAGACTCCCTTTCTAGTTAAGGTATCAAAATCTTTGTCATCTAATACAGAGGTTGTTGTTTTTGAAAAGTTTGTTTCGTGCAAACGCGAAGTTTCATGCGCACGCGATGGTTAATTTGTACTTGACGTGATTTTAGTGTGTAAGATAAATTCGATTTACCGTGGAGGTACAAAGGGATTCGCGGATTGGGGGAGTGAATGTACGGAAAAGTGTTTCTAAATGTACATTTATCAAAAATGAGTGGCGCGAACCAACGCACGCAATTTATGGAATACGTTGGTCAAATGGTACGAATTGTTTTGAAACGTACAAAATTAAATTGAAGTGACACGAACAAATATATGTAAAAGTACGGTTCGCGTAAGTCAAATGGACGGCGGATCGCGAAGCGATCCGAATAAAATTCAAAGTGTGTGAAAAGATACGGCGCACGTATGAAACATGACGCGACATGCGGAAATTACGAAAAAGAACGTCGCCGGTACGGAGCATCAATTTTGGACAGCTGTACTTTATATTTGGGACCACGCGCCACGACATCGAGGGTGCCGAATATGAGTAACGGACGGCGGAAAATGGTCGCCGTTATTTTCCACCAAATAGGGACGCGAAATCGCGTCAATCACACGATGTTTATTTTTGGATGCTCTGGATGCTTTGACAAAATTCGAGAAGTCCTCTTGACTTATTGACCATGACCCACCATACGATTTTGTGAGATTGTGTGTACTTGTAAATATTTGGTAAAACAATGTTTTGTCTTATGCGTATTAATAAATTAGTGTAGAATATGACAATTTCTATTTACGTGAATACTTAGGGTTTGGACACTTTAATTTATGTGTGTTCACTGTCCTATTTGCGACAAGTGTACTCTTACGATTGATTGACTCTAAGGTGTACACTTACGATTAGTTTATTCTTAGAAGTTGGTTATTATGGTTAAGTATGACTTAGTGGAAGTTACGCTGGTTATTTTGACACGTAGTAATTTGTTGACAGCTCACAAGTGTATATATAGGTATGAGCTTCGGTAGAAATGGATAATCAATGCTGGTTAAAAAAGTAGGGACCGAAGATGTAGACTTTTAGGGTTGCCGATTAGGTCATGCATTTAAATGATACATTTATTATCTGATTATACTTTTGTTTATGTGTGGTGCATTCATTTATTATTATTTATATGTGTTAATTTTATGTTTGTTTAATATGCATTATTTATGCATTTGTCCTAGGGTTTCTTGTGATTTTTCATGTAACCCTAAATGTTATTTATGCATCTGTGTATGCATGCTTGCTCCATCTGTGTACGGATGATTGCTCCGCCTGTGTGTGGATGAATGATTGCATATGTGTATGCATGTATGTTAAATGGAGGATGCGTTTCAAATGATTGTTCATTGGCCTAGCTTCGCTTAGCTTTTTGCATGATAGTTTGGGTGGCTTCTGCCGTCTATTTTAGACCAAAGAACACAAGTTTTTTACTCAGCTGAAGAATGTAGAGCACATCTAAGAAGGTGAGTATAGAAGTCTTATTACCGAACCCACTAGATCTGTGGTAACTACTCTCCCATCCCTGTACTCTATTTCTACAGTAGGGATCTTTTTTAGCTTAGTGATTTGGTGCCTGTCACGGCACATATGCATGGATGCACCTGAATCAATGATCCATCTTTCTTCAGGAGCTTCCCGAATGGCTCCAAGTGCACACTTCTGTTTCCGAGGAATCTCCTTCTCATCCAAATTCTCGTCAAGAAGAAGCTCTCTATCCTCCTCCTCAGAAGACTCGTCCTCCTCGGTCTCACCTTTCACTCGTGTGACCACAAGTGCCTTCTTCTTCCCTCCAGAAGAACCCCCTCCACGGTTTTCTTGGAGCCTCAGCTCCGATAGCTTGATGCAATCAGCTATGAAGTGTCCCGACTTTTTTGCAGAAATGTTAAAGGCCCTTTGGAGGATTGCGTTCTCGAGATTGATCCCCTTTAAAGTAGTTGTAAGGCTTCTTCGGATACCTCCTCCACCGGTCTGTTCTAGCAGCTAGAGCTTGAACGCTCTTTCCTCCTCTGCGGATCTCGCCGGTGTTCTCTTGCACGAGTATCATTCGGACCATGGTGTTCCACATCCAAGAACTATCATCTATTTCTTGCACTCGGCACACTATGTTTTCATACTCATCAGGCAACTTCATGATGAGGGTGTTAACTTTCATCTTCATTGTGCCTGTCCATCTGACACTCTCAATCTCCATATAAAAACATTAGTGATCATTACAGTAATCTAACATCTTCCCTTTTTTGTAAGTATAACTCCCCAACCTTTGCTACACCAACAAGAGCTCTTGGATTATACCGGCTCTATAGATCTCCACTAAAGTCATCCACAACTCCTCGGCCTTGAAGATGTGAAGATGAGAGGTCCCCAAAGCTTGAGTGAGGTGCCTTAGAATGAAATGCCTGGCATTCATGTTGATGTACTCCCACATTTGAATATCGTTTTCCTTGGTCTTCACGACCACCGCTCCGGGTGCCGTGGCAATAGGAGTAAGAGGTGTCTCCTTTCCTTTCCCTTTTTCATACACAGTACTATCCCAATCCTCTCTCTCCTCCGTTGGAGTAGATGTTGTTGCAGAAAACCTCATTCCATCAAACCCTGGTGGGGTCCCCTAAGATGGACGTTTCACTCGTCTACTGACGATACCCCAGTATCGTTTTTCACACAATGCCCTTCTCATCATGGCTTCCCAATAAATGAACCCAGATCCGTAGAAGATGGGCACCCTAGAGGGTGGGCCCATAACCTGGAATTTTTTTGTCCCCCATTGGATCACTAAATTCGAAAGCCTCTAGATAGCTTTTGGCTAGCCCTCTTTCAATTTGGATCACTGCTACCCAAGCAGGCAAATAGACAATCTAACTACACCCCTCTGCAGTGTGGACTCCCTTGAGTCCACACAAAAAAGAATCATTAAAAATGCCCAACGAGACAATTACTTATCAAGTGGCAAATATACTGAAATTCTATGGGCTCCATTGCCCACAGAATTCGCAGATCCAAAAGAAGCTAATCTAGATAGTGCCGACTCCAAGTTGATATAAACCCAAATAAATGATCCCTTGACAATAAGAACCCCAATATACCTTCACCCCTGTGAAAAGAAGACCTTTTGTGTGCTCAGTTCCACCACAAAATGCAAAGCTTCAATATGTGTTTTGGACAATTTTCCCCACTTTGACTTTCCCACTGAATAAGTGCCACCCTGGCACGCAAAGACTCTGACCGACTACACCCTTGTGTAGCTTGGACTCCCTTGATTCCGCAGCAAAAAGAATCACTGAATTTGCTCACCCGCGCATTAAGTTATGGCTGGTCAAAGATGACCTTTATAGTTACAAGCTCTCTTAGAGAGAGGTACCTAAATATCACTAAGTCTTGGTCTGCCTACTCACGACTACCTACTACTAAACCCTAGTCCAATAGGAACACTATAAAGTACAAGAAGGTACAATGGGCGATGTACTTATTGTACGTCCATTGTACGACAAGGTCTACAAGGTGACACCTGTCAAATCGGAAGCCATGGTTCCTCCTCCCATCTTCTCTGGTATCAAATAATGTGGCGCCACGTGGCACCGCTTGACGCTATCTCCGTATGCCGCCAAAAGCTCACTTCGCGTGGCGGCTATAATGCCGGCCGTCCGATCAAAACATATTTTACATGGTTCAGATTCGCGTACATGCATGAATTGCTCATTTTGGTTAGTCTGCTGTTAAGTAGCTGTTGCGTTAATGTTTATATATCTTTGAAACCCGTCACGTGTATTGTTTCGGTAATGCCTTATTGGATAAGGCTTACGTCTACATAGCTAACCACAGACCTAGGTTCAAATCCGGCGTAGAGCATCATTTTGGCCACCTATCAGTTTTCCTGCCTGTTTTTGCCTGTTTCTTCTTTTTTGACTATGGGGGTAGCCATGGCTATCTCTGTCTTCCAGTGACTACGACAAGTATGGATGACTTAGACAAGACCATCTGACAAACACATAGAATAAATTCAGACCTAGAAAATACACAAATTTAACACTCCCCTTATTTTTTAGTATTCTATTGCGCCAATTCCCACTAAATAAAAACAACAAAAACAAAATCCCCCCTTTTTTTTTTCGTTCTTTTCCTATAATTAAACTTTAAGAATATACCCTCATATTTTAAAAGGTCTATTAGATGAGCTGAAATTAACATTCCAGCTTGCTGATCACACATTTTATTTAGCATCTCACTTTTTATAAATTTGAGCAAAGATTTTATCCACCTCATCACTTTTCTATCCACACAAAATCCGATTTCCCTCTTGCAATTTAAACAGCCAGCCACATCCTCAATTTGCAACACACACCCCGATGCTAACCCTTTTACAGGCGCACCTTCATAGATGGCATCACTCCCATTAGTGATGTCAAGTCCATTACCCCCCATATTTATCGTTATATCAAGATTCCCCACTAAGTTCCTCATAAAATCTACAACTTCCGAGCTCATATTTTTATCCATGATACTCAACCCATTTTCTGAACTTTCCTCACTCTCTCTCATGGAATTCTTTCCACTATCACTTTCTATAATGATTTTCAAAGAGTATTTCTCCTCCCCTAAACTTTTCATTAAATATTTCTTTTCTCCCCTATCCTTTAAAACCCCCTCTAGTTTTACTTCTCCCCTTTCCTCCAAATCCGTTGAAGTCTCCCTTTCCAACCAGTTTTCTGTTTCCAAAATAATTATAAAATTATCCTCATTATTTTTATTTTTCCCTTTTTCATTTATGTATCCTAGATTTGACTTTCTCATTTCTAAGTCATACTTTTTACACTCTTTCACATCCTCATCATTTCTAACTCCCTCAAGTACCTCCCTTCCCTTTACTTCCCTTATACCTCCAAAAGCACATCGTTGATTTCGTGTAATTTCTGTGTACTTCTCTCTCTTCTCCATTTTACCGATGTGAAGAAGCTCCAAAATTTCTTCATCCTCTTTCTCCTCTTCCCCTTCTTCCTCCTCTTTCACATTCCAACTTCGAAGTTCTTCCAAACAAGGACACTCCTCTATATAGTGACCCGGTTCTCTACAAAAGAAGCAAACACCCTTTTTCAAAGCTCCCCTTTCTTTTCCTCTCCCTCTCTTTCCACCAAAGTTCCGATAAGGTTTGCCTTCGTCTTTCTTCCTCTCATCACGCTTCCGCTCGTCATCGCCGTTCCTCTCATCACGCTTCCGCCAATCACCACCAGCTGTAAATGCAGTTACCCTCTCACTTCCCCTACGAAGCTCCAAAGTGCTTTCCCTCACAAGAATTATCCCCATGGTAAAGCTCCAAGTCCATGAAGAGCCATCCATTGCCTGCATACGATTAATGATGTTTTCGTACTCATCTGGGAGTTTCATGAGTAGTGTATTGATCTTTCTCTCCTCAGATTCTACATACCCCGCACTAGCAAGCTCAACATATAACGCAGCAATATCATTGCAAAACTCTATAATGTTACCGCCTTTATAAACATAGGCCTCTATTTCCTGTTATACTAACTGCTGCCTCTGAATAGTCTCACTCTTATAAATCTGCCTTAGTGTTTTCCATATTTCCGAAGACTTGGTAAGACTTAAATGAGTGATAGCTATGGACTTAGACACATATCTAAGTATAAGATGTTTTGCTATAGTGTTTTTATACTCCCAAATTTTACTATCATTTTCTTGAGTTATACTTATAACCCCTCTAAGTGAAGATGTGGCGGAGAGCATAGCTCCCCTCACCATAAGTGTCCCTTTATCCTTCTCCCCTTTTCCCCCTTCCATCACAATATTTTTCCCTTCACCTTTCGTTGCATTTGAACTCCGGTTGATATTCTGGACAGCCTCAGATGGTTCTCCACAGTAAGCTCCTCCAAAGCCAGGTGGCGGACATCTCACTTGTCCCAAAACAATTCCCCATAAGTGCTTCTCGAAAAGCAATCCCTCCATAATAAACTCCCAATAAGTGAAGTCTGTTCCATCGAACATAGGCACCCTAGATGGTGGGCCCATAACTTGAAATTCTATGGGCTCCATTGCCCACAGAATTCGCAGATCCAAAAGAAGCTAATCTAGATAGTGCCGACTCCAAGTTGATATAAACCCAAAAAAATGATCCCTTGACAATAAAAACCCCAATATACCTTCACCCCTGTGAAGAGAAGACCTTCTGTGTGCTCAGTTCCACCACAAAATGCATAGCTTCAATATGTGTTTGGACAATATCCCCACTTTGACTTTCCCACTGAATAAGTGCCACCCTGGCACGCAAAGACTCTGACCGACTACACCCTTGTGTAGCTTGGACTCCCCTGAGTTTGCAGCAAAAAGAATCACTGAATTTGCTCACCCGCGCATTAAGTTATGGCTGGTCAAAGATGACCTTTATAGTTACAAGCTCTCTTAGAGAGAGGTACCTAAATATCACTAAGTCTTGGTCTGCCTACTCACGACTACCTACTACTAAACCCTAGTCCAATAGGAACACTATAAAGTACAAGAAGGTACAATGGGCGATGTACTTATTGTACGTCCATTGTACGACAAGGTCTACAAGGTGACACCTGTCAAATCGGAAGCCATGGTTCCTCCTCCCATCTTCTCTGGTATCAAATAATGTGGCGCCACGTGGCACCGCTTGACGCTATCTCCGTATGCCGCCAAAAGCTCACTTTGCGTGGCGGCTATAATGCCGGCCGTCCGATCAAAACATATTTTACATGGTTCAGATTCGCGTACATGCATGAATTGCTCCTTTTGGTTAGTCTGCTGTTAAGTAGCTGTTGCGTTAATGTTTATATATCTTTGAAACCCGTCACGTGTATTGTTTCGGTAATGCCTTATTGGATAAGGCTTACGTCTACATAGCTAACCAAAGACCCAGGTCACATCCGGTTTAGAGCATCATTTTGGCCACCTATTAGTTTTCCTGCTTGTTTTTGCCTGTTTCTTCTTTTTTGACTATGGGGGTAGCCATGGCTATCTCTGTCTTCCAGTGACTACGACAAGTATGGATGACTTAGACAAGACCATCTGACAAACACATAGAATAAATTCAGACCTAGAAAATACACAAATTTAACATATACCAATATTTATACAAGTTTGTTGAGAGAGAGGCGGCTACCTCCTCAATCCTCTAAGTCCTAAACCCCTCTCACAACCACTATTTACTGATGTACGAACCAATCAGAAGACTGTACATAAAAGAAAGGTACTTGGGCCGAAATACTTTGTGTACGACCTGTGTACGACAAGGCCATGGAGTTGACGTTTGTCTCCTCCGGCCTTGTCCTTGCGCTATCTGGGATTCCTGCTTCCTAATAATATCTTGCCACGTGTCGATAGGTCATGTCACGTCCGAAAACCGCCAAGGCGTCTTTTCTATGATCGTGGCGATGATGCAGCCCGTCAAATCCATACAAGCTTTTAATGTTTGCCGTCCAAAATAACAAATGTCTGGTACATTTGTTTTGTACGCACAAAACTTCAACTAATTTCTATGTCTTTATTATTATTCGGTTGAACGAATTAATGAACTAGCTAATGTTTAAATAGCTTTCAAACTCTATGTATTCTAACGGACTACTACGACAGACCGGTAAGAGCTGACGGCTACGCCATCCTCTGTCGGTCGGAGGTTCGAGTCTTGGCGAACTCAACCTTTTTGTTGAGAGTGACTTAGGTCACTATTTAGTCCTACCTATGGAGCAGAGGCAGCCATGGCTCCACCGCCCTCTCTCTTCTTCAATGACACAACAATTATGGTGGCTAGAGAGAGAAGATAGAAGTAAGCTGCCTACACTTTTTCTTTTAGCTATTCTAATCAATTAAGACCTAGAAAATATCTCCCCTAAATCTAGTGATTTAAACAATATGAATAACAAATGCGCGATATCCGTTTAATAAAATACATTGAAACCGTACTCCGTACTATCTAAAACTGTATCCATGCACTACGTAATTATTCCTCGTTAAACGAATTAGTCGGCGTGTAACTTTATATATATTTATTAAACTATATACATCCTAGCATTAGTTATAGACCCAACGGACAAAGCTAACGGCTAATCTGTCAACCATAGGTGCCAAGATCAAGTTCTGGGTCCGTTAGTATTTTTAGTAAACCTATTTGTTGTATGCTACCAGTCTCTCTATAAAGCTTTAGGCAGCCTAGGCGCCATGGCTCTATCTCCCTACTGAGCCTTCAGTAACTACAACAAGTGTGGGGGCCTGGAAAAGGGAGTTAGAGGCAGACTGCCCTCTACCTTTTTCCTATCATAATACAGACCTTGAAAATACTCAAATGTCAACACTCCCCTTATTTTTTAGTATGTTTTCATTTCGACTCCCTCACACAAATAAACAAACACTCTCTCTCCCTCTTTCTCTTTTTATTTCTTTTCCTTTTCTTTTCATAAAACTTTAAAAAAATTCTCTCGCATTTGAAAAAGTGCTTTAGGTGAACCGAAATAGTAATTTCATCACACATTTTATTTAGCATCCCACTTTTCATAAATCCGAGCAAAGATTTTATCCACCTCATATCTTTTCCATCCACACTAAACCCGATTTCCCTCTTGCAATTCAAACAGCCAACCCCATCTCCAATCTGCATCACACACCCAGATGCTAACCCTTTTACAGGCAAACCTTCATAAATGACATCACTCCCATCAAAGATGTCATACCCATTATCCCCAAAAATTAAACTTTCCTCACTCTCTCATTTAAAATTAATTCCCAATAAACATCTCTCCTCCCCTAAACCTTTCATTAAATATTCTCCTTCTCCCCTATCCTTAAAAGCCCCTTCTAGTTTCACTTCTCCCCTTTCCTCTGAATCCGTTGAAGTCTTCCTTTCCTACCAGTTTTTGGTTTCCAAAATATTTATAAAATTATCCTCATTATTTTTATTTTTCCCTTTTTCAATTATGGATCCTAGATCTGACTTTCTCATTTCTAAGTCATACTTTCTACACTCTTTGACATCCTCGTCATGTCTAACTCCCTGAAGTACCTCCTTTGCCTTTACTTCCCTTATTATACCTCCAAAAGCACATTATTGCTTTCGTGGAATTTCTGTGTGCTTTTCTCTCTTCTGTATTCTACCGATGTGGAAAAGCTCCAAAAAATTTTTATCCTCATTCTCATTTTCCCCTTTTTCCTCCTCATCCACATTCCAACTTCTAAGTTCTTCGAAACAAGGGCATTCCTCCATATAATGACCCGGTTCCCTACAAAAGAAGCAAACCCCCTTTCTCAAAGCTCCCCTTTCTTTTCCTCTCCCTCTCTTTCCACCAAAGTTGTGATAAGGTTTATCTTTGTTTTTTTTCCTCTCATCATGGTTCCGCTTGTCATCGCCTTTCCTCTCATCACGTTTACGCCAGTCACCACCAGCTGTTAGTGCATTCACCCTGTCACTTCACGTACGAAGCTCCAATATGCTTTCCCTCACAAGAAATATCCCCATGGTAATGCTCCAAGTCTATGAGGAGCCATCCATTTCTTGCATACCTTTAATGATGTTTTCGTACACATCTTGGAGTTTTATGATTAATGTGTTTATCTTTCTCTCCTCAGATTCTACATATCCCGCACAAGCTAGCTCAACATATAACGCAGCAATATCATTGCAACATTCTATCATTCTACAGCCTTTATAAACATCGGCCTTTATTTCCTGTTAATCAACTGCTGCCTCTTTATAGTCTCACTTTTATAAATGTGACTTAGAGCTTCCCATATCTCTGAAGACTTGGTTAAATTTATAAGAGTGATAGCTATAGACTTAGATACATTTCTAAGTATAAGATTTTTTGCTATGGTGTTTTTATACTCCCAGATTTTAATGTCACTTTCTTCATTTTTAGTTGTAACCCCTACACGTGGTACCTTAGTCGAGAGCTTTGCTCCCCTCACCATCGATGTTCCTTTTCCCTTCTCCCATTTTTCCACTTCTCCCATTTTTACCCTTCCATAGCAATGATTTTCCCTTCACCATCCTTTGCATCTGAACTCCGGTTGGTTTTCTAGGCAGCCACAGATGATTTTCTATAGTGAGTTCCTCCAAAGCCCGGTGGAGGACACCTCACTTGTCCCGAAACAAATCCCCATAAGTGCTTCTCGAAAAGCAATCCCTCTATCATAAATCCCCAATAAGTGAAGCTTGTTCCATCAAACATAGGCACCCTAGATGGTGGGCCTATAACCTAAAACTTTGTGTGCTCCATTGCCCACAGAAATCACAGATCTAAAAGAAGCTAATCTAGGTGATGCCTACTCCAACTTGATATAAACCCAAATGACTAACCCCTTGACAATCACAACCCCAATACAATTTCACCCTTGTGAAATAATACTTTCTGTGTGCTCAGTTCCACCACATAATGCAAAGTTAGAATATGAGATTTGGACACATTACCCCACTTTGATTTTCCCTAAGAAAATGCAGCCACCCTGGAAGACAAAAACTCTGAACGATTACAACCCTATATAGGGTGGACTCCCCTAATTCTGCATCAAAAAGAATCATTGAAAATGGTCGAGTAAATTGAAAGTTATGAATGGTCAAAGATGACCTTTTGTACAAGAGCTCTCTCGGAGAGAGGCTGCTACCTACTAAATTTTCTAAGTCGTATTCCCTCTCTAAAACTCTATCTTTTGACGTACAACACCAATCAAATTATTGTGTCGTAAATAAAAGTACAGGTGCCGATGTACTTTCTGTACGACGATCGTACAAAACGGCCAAAATGTTGACACAAGTCAAATCGAGATTTGTTCCCGTAATCTCTGAAGTTGCCGCAATCCAATGTCATCACACCACGTGTCACCTGATGGTGCAATGACCGTAAAACGCCAAAAGTACCTTTTCCGAGATCACAACACCTATCGTGGCCGTCCGATAAAAACCGGCTATAAATCTAGCCGTTGAAATTAGACGTGCGGTATTTGTTTCGCGGTCGAAACAAATGCGCGATATCCGTTTCATAAAATACATTGAGATCGTACTCCGTACTATCTAAAATTGTATCCATTCACTACGTACTTATTCCTCGTTAAACGAATAAGTCTACGAGTAACTTTATATGTATTTATCAAACTATATACATCTTAGCATTGGTTATAGACCCAATGAGCAGCTAACGACTAATGTGACGGACCATAAGTGTCAAGATCAAATTCTGGGTTCGTCAATAATTTTAGTAAACCTATCTGTTGTCTGCTACCTGTCTCTCTAGAAAGCTTTAGGCAGCCATGGAGCCATGGCGCCATGGCTCTATCTCCCTACCCAACCTTTAGTGACTACAACAAGTGTGGGGGCTTGGAGAAGGGAGTTAGAGGTAGACTGCCCTCTACCTTTTTCCTATCATAATACAGACCTTGAAAATACTCAAATGTCAACACTCCCTTTATTTTTTAGTCTGTTTTCATTTCGACTCCCTCACACAAATAAACAAACACTCTCTCTCCCTCTTTCTCTTTTTATATCTTTTCCTTTTCTTTTCATAAAACTTTAAGAAAATACTCTAGCATTTTAATAGTGCTTTAGATGAACCGAAATAATAATTTCATCACACATTTTATTTAGCATCCCACTTTTCATAAGTCTGAGCAAAGATTTTATCCACCTCATCTCTTTTCCATCCACACTAAACCCAATTTCCCTCTAGCAATTCAAACAACCAACCCCATCTCCAATCTGCATCACACATCCACGTGTTAACCCTTTTAGAGGCAAACCTTCATAAATGCCATCACTCCTTTCAAAGACTTCATACCCATTACCCCCAAAAATTAAACTTTCCTCACTCTCTCATTTTAAATTAATTCCCAATAAATATTTCTCCTCCCCTACACCTTTCATTTAATATTCTCCTTCTCCCGTATCCTTTAAAGCCCCTTCTAGTTTCACTTTCCCCTTTCGTCTAAATTCGTTGAAGACTCTCTTTCCAACCAGTTTTGTGTTTCCAAAATATTTATAAAATTATCCTCATTTTTTTTTTTTCCTTTTTCAATAATGGATCCTGGATTTGACTTTCTCACTTCTAAATCATACTTTCTACACTCTTTGACATCCTCGTCATGTCTAACTCCTTGAAGTACCTCCCTTCCCTTTACTTCCCATATTATACCTCCAAAAGCACACTATTGCTTTCGTGGAATTTATGTGGGCTTTTCTCTCTTCGCTATTTTACCGATGCGGAGAAGCTCCAAAAAATCTTCATTCTCTTCCCCTTCTTTCCTCCTTATCCACATTCCAACTTCTAAGTTCTTCCAAAAAAGGGCATTCCTCCCTATAATGACCCAGTTCCCTACAAATCAAGCAAACCCTCTTTCTCAAAGCTCCCATTTTTTTCCTCTCCCTCTCTTCCCACCAAAGTTCCGACAAAGTTTACCTTTGTCTTTTTTCCTCTCATCACGCTTCTGCTCGTCACCGCTTTTCATCTCATCACGTTTTTGCCAGTCACCACTAGCTCCTAGTGCATTCACGCAGTCACTTCACCTACGAAGCATTAATGTGCTTTCCCTCACAATAATTATCCCCATGGTAATACTCCAAGTCCATGAGGAGCCATCCATTTCCTGCATAAGGTTAATGATGTTTTCGTACTCATCGAGGAGTTTCATGATTAATGTGTTAATTTTTCTCTCCTCAAATTCTACATACCTCGCACTAGCAAGCTCAACATATAACGCAGCAATATCATTGCAAAATTATATCATGCTACCGCCTTTATAAACATATGCCTTAATTTCTTGTTCTATCAACCGCTGGCGCTGTATAGTCTCACTCTTATAGATCTTACTTAGTGCTTCCCATATCTTTGAAAACTTGGTTAAATTTATATGAGTGATAGTTATAGACTTAGGTACGTTTCTAAGTATAAGATGTTTTGCTATGGTGTTTTTATACTTCAGATTTTAACGTCACTTTCTTCAATTTTAGTTGTAACCCCTACAAGTGGAACCATAGTCGAGAGCTTAGCTCCCCTCACTATCGGTGTTCATTTTCCCTTCTTTCATTTTTCTACTTCCCCATTTTTCCCCTTCGATGGCAATGATTTTTCTTTCACCTTCCTTTTTATCTCAACTCCCGTTGGTTTTCAAGGCCGCCCTAGTGGATTCTCTATACTGAGTTCCTCCAAAGCCCGGTGGAGGATATCTCACTTGTCCCGAAACAATTCCCCATAAGTGCTTCTCGAAAAGCAATACGTCCATCATAAATCCCCAATTAGTGAAGCCTGTTCCATCAAACATAGGCACCCTAGATGGTGGGCCCATGACCTGAAACTCTGTGTGCTCCATGACCCAGAGAAATCGCAGATCTAAAAGAAGCAAATCTAGGTGATGCTGACTCCAACTTGATATAAACCCAAATGGCTGACCATTGGACAATCAGAACCCTAATACAACTTCACCTTTGTGAAATAACACTTTTTGTGTGCTCAGTTCCACCACATAATGCAAAGTTATAATATGAGATTTGGACACATTCACCCACTTTGACTTTCCCTAAAAAATGCAGCAACCATGGCAAACAAAATATTTCTGACCGAATACACCTCTGTGTAGCGTGGACTCCCCTAAGTGCGCAGTAAAATGAATCACTGAAAATGGTATAGTAAATTGATAGTTATGAATGGTCAAAGATGACCTCTTGTACAAGAGCTCTCTCGGAGAGAGGCTACTACCTACTAAATTTTCTAAGTCATATTCCCTCCATAAAACTCCATCTTTTGATGTACGACACTAACCAAAGTACTGTGTCGTACATAAAAGTACAGGTGCCGATGTACTTTCTGTACGGCCATCGTACAACATGGCCAAAAAGTAGACACGTGTCAAATCAGGATTTGATCCTGTAATCTCCGGAGTTGCCACAATCCAATGTCATCACGCCACGTGTCACTTGATATGGCGATGACCGTAAAACACCAAAAGTACCTTTTTTGTGATCGCGCCGCCTATCGTGGCCGTCCAATCAAAACCGACTATAAATCTAGCCGTTGAAATTAGACGCGCGATATTTGTTTCGTGGTCCAAACAAATGTGCGATATTTGTTTCATAAAATACATTGAAACCGTACTCCATACTATCTAAAACAGTATCTATTCAGTATGTAGTTATTCCTCGTTGAACGAATTAGTCTACGTGTAACTTTATATGTATTTATCAAACTATATACATCCTAGCACTGGTCGTAGACCTAATGGACAAAGCTAACGACTAATGTGAAGGAACATAGGTGCCACGATCAAATTTTGGGTCCGTCACTATTTTTAGTAAACCTATTTGTTGTCTGCTACCTGTCTCTCAAGAAAGCTTTAGGGAGCCATGGCGCCATGGCTCTATCTCCCTACCTAGCCTTTAGTGACTACAATAAGTGTGGGGGTTTGGAGAAGGGAGTAAGAGGCAGACTGCCCTCCACCTTTTTCCTATCATAATAGAGACCTAGAACATACTCAAATGTTAACACTCCCTTTTATTTTCTAGTCTGTTTTCTTTTCGACTCCCTCACACAAATAAACAAACACTCTCGCTCCCTCTTTCTAATTTTTTTTTTTTTTTTTTTTTTTTTATAAATTTTTTAAAAAATACTCTCTCATTTTTTGAAATAGTGCTTTAGATGAACCGAAATAATAATTGCATCACACATTTTATTTAGCATCCCACTTTTCATAAATCCGAGAAAAGATTTTATTCGCCTCATCTCTTTTCCATCCACACTAAACCTAATTTCCCTCTTGCAATTCAAACAGCCAACCCCATCTCCAATCTGCATCACACACCCAAGTGCTAACCCTTTTACAGGCACACCTTTATAAATACAATCACTCACTTCACAGATGTCATACCCATTACTCCCAAAAATTAAAATTTCCTCACTCTCTCCTTTAAAATTTATTCCAAAAAAAAATTCCTCCTCCCTTAAACCTTTCATTAAATATTCTCCTTCTCCCCTATCCTTTAAAGCCCCTTCTAGTTTCACTTCTCCCCTTTCTTCTGAATCCGTTGAAGTCTTCCTTTCCTACCAGTTTTCGGTTTCCAAAATATTTATAAAATTATCCTCATTATTTTTATTTTTCCTTTTATCAATTATGGATCCTATATCTGACTTTCTCATTTCTAAGTCATACTCTCTACACTCTTAGACATCCTCGTCATGTCTAACTCCCTGAAGTACCTCCCTTACCTTTACTTCCCTTATTATACCTCCAAAAGCACACTATTGCTTTCGTGGAATTTATGTGTGCTTTTCTCTCTTCTCTATTCTCCTGATGCGGAGAAGCTCAAAAAAATCTTCATCCTCCTTCTCCTCTTCCTTTTCTTCCTCCTCATCCACATTCCAACTTCTAAGTTCTTCTTAACAGAGGCATTCCTCCATATAATGACCGGGTTCCCTACAAAAGAAGCAAACCCCCTTTCTCAATTCTCCCCTTTCTTTTCCTCTCCCTCTCTTTCAACCAAAGTTCCGATAAGGTTTACCATTGTCTTTTTTCCTCTCATCACGCTTTCGCTTGTCATCGCCTTACCTCTCATCACGTTTCCGCCAGTCACCACCTGCTGTTGGTGCATTCACCCTTTCACTTCCCCTACAAAGCTCCAATGTGTTTTCCCTCACAATAATTATCCCCATAATAATGCTCCAAGTCCATGAGAAGCCATTCATTTCCTGCATAATATTAATGATGTTTTCGTACTCATCTGGGAGTTTCATCATTAATGTGTAAATCTTTCTCTCCTCAAATTCTACATATCCCGCACTAGCAAGCTCAACATATAACGCAGCAATATCATTGCAAAATTCTATCATGCTACCGCCTTTATAAACATAGGCCTTTATTTCCTATTCTATCAACTGGTGCCTCTTTATAGTCTCACTCTTATAAATGTGACTTAGTGCTTCCCATATCTATGAAGACTTCGTTAAATTTATAAGAGTGATAACTATAGACTTAGATATGTTTCTAAGTATGAGATGTTTTGCTACGGTGTTTTCATACTGCTAGATTTAATGTCACATTCTTCAATTTTAGTTGTAACCCCTACAAGTGGAACCGAAATCGAAAGTTTAGCTCCCCTCACCATGGGTGTTCCTTTTCCCTTCTCCCATATTCCCCTTCCATGGCAATGATTTTCCCTTCACCTTCCTTTGCATCTAAACTTCCGTTGGTTTTCTGGGCAGCCCAGATGATTGTCGATAGTGAGTTCCTCCAAAGCCCGGTGGAGGACACCTCACTTGCCCTGAAACAATTCCCTATAAGTGTTTATCGAAAATCAATCCCTCCATCATAAATCCCTAATAAGTGAAGCATGTTCCATCAAACATAGGCACCCTAGATGGTGGGCCAATGACTTGAAACTTTGTGTGCTCCATTACCCACAGAAATCGCAGATCTAAAACAAGCAAATCTAGGTGATGCCGACTCCAACTAGATGTAAACCCAAATGACTGAACCCTTGAAAATCAAAAACCCAATACAACTTCACCCCTCTGAAATAACACTTAGTGTGTGCTCAGTTCCACCTCATAATGCAAAGTTAGAATATGAGATTTGGACACATTCGCCCACTTTGACTTTCCCTAAGTAATGCAGCCACCCTGGCAAACAAAAACCTCTGACCGTTTACACGTTTGTGTAGCGTGGACTCCCTTGAGTCTGTAGCAAAATGAATCACCTAAAATGGTCAAGTAAATTGATAGTTATGAATGGTCAAGATGACCTTTTGTACAAGAGCTCTCTCGGAGAAAGGCTGCTACCTACTAAATTCTCTAATTCCTATTCCCTCTCTAAAACTCTATCTTTTGACGTATGGCACCAATGAAATTACTGTGTTTTACATAATAGTATAGGTGCCGATATAATTTTTGTACGGCCATGGTACAACATGGCCAAAATGTCGACACGTGTCGAATCGAGATTTGTTCCCGTAATCTCCGAAGTTGCCGCAATCCAATGTCATCACGCCACGTGTCACCTGACGTGGCAATAAACGTAAAACGCTAAAATTACCTTATCCGTGATCGCGGCGCCTATCGTGGCCGTCAGATCAAAACCGGCTATATATCTAGCCGTCGAAATTAGACGTGCGGTATTTGATTCGCAGTCGAAACAACCGCGCGATATCCGTTTCATAAAATACATTGAAATCGTACTCCGTACTATCTAAAATTGTATCCATGCACTACGTAATTATTCCTCGTTAAACGAATTAGTCTACATGTAAATTTATATATATTTTTCAAACTATATACATCCTACCACTTGTCCTAGACCTAATGGACAAAGCTAACGACTAATTTGAAGCACCATAGGTGCCAAGATCAAATTCTGGGTCCGTCAATATTTTTAGTAAACCTATTTGTTGTCTGCTACCTGTCTCCCTAGAAAGCTTTAGGCAGCCATGGAGCCATGGCGCCATGGCTATATCTCCCTACCAAGCCTTTAGTGACTACAATAAGTGTGGGGGCTTGGAGAAGGGAGTTAGAGGCATACTGCCCTCCACCTTTTTCCTATCATAATAAAGACCTAGAAAATACTCAAATGTCAACACTCCCTTTATTTTCTAGTCAGTTTTCATTTCGACTCCCTCACACAAATAAAGAAACACTCTCTCTCCCTCTTTCTCTTTTTATTTTTTTTCCTTTTATTTTCATAAAACTTTAAGAAAATACTCTCGCATTTGAAATAGTGCTTTAGATGAACCGAAATAATAATTGCATCACACATTTTATTTAGCATCCCACTTTTCATAAGTCCGAGCAAAGATTTTATCCACCTCATCTCTTTTCTATCCACACTAAACCCAATTTCCCTCTAGCAATTCAAACAGCCAACCCCATCTCCAATCTACATCATACACCGTGGTGCTAACCCTTTTACAAGTACACCTTCATAAATGCCATCACTCTTTTCAGAGATGTCATACCCATTACCCCCAAAAATTAAACTTTCCTCCCTCTCTCCATTTAAATTTATTCCCAATAAATATTTATCCTCCCTGAAACCTTTCATTAAATATTTTCCTTCTCCCCTATCCTTTAAAGCCCCTTCTAGTTTCACTTCTCCCCTTTCCTCTGAATCCGTTGAAGTCTTCCTTTCCCACCAGTTTTCGGTTTCCAAAATATTTATAAAATTATCCTCATAATTTTTATTTTTCCCTTTTTCAATTATGGATCCTAGATCTGACTTTCTCATTTCTAAGTCATACTTTCTACACTCTTTGACATCCTCGTCATGTCTAACTCCTTGAAGTACCTTCCTTAACTTTAATTCCCTTATTTTACCTCCAAAAGCACACTATTGCTTTCGTGGAATTTATGTATGCTTTTCTCTTTTCTCTGTTCTACTGATACGGAGAAGCTCCAAAAAAATTTCATCCTCTTTATCCTCTTCCCTTTTTCCCTCCTCATCCCTATTCCAACTTCTAAGTTCTTCAAAACAAGGCCATTCCTCTATATAATGACCGGGTTCCCTACGAAAGAAGTAAACCCCCTTTCTCAAAGCTCCCCTTTCTTTTCCTCTCCCTCTCTTTCCACCAAAGTTCCGATAAGGTTTACCTTTGTCTTTTTTTCATCTCATCACGCTTCCGCTCGTCACCACCTTTCCTCTCATCACGTTTGCGCAAGTCACCATCAGATATTAGTGCATTCACCTTGTCATTTCCCCTACGAAGCTCCAATGTACTTTCACTCACGATAATTATCCCTATGGTAATGCTCCCAGTCCATGAGGAGCAATCCTTTTCCTACATACGATTAATGATGTTTTCGTATTCATCTGGGAGTTTCATGATTAATGTGTTAATCTTTCTCTCCTCAGATTCTATATATCCCGCACTAGCAAGCTCAACATATAACGCGGCAATATCATTGCAAAATTCTATCATGCTACCGCCTTTATAAACATAGGCCTTTATTTCTTGTTCTATCAACTGCTGCCTCTGTATATTCTCACTCTTATAAATCTGACTTAATGCTTCCCATATCTATGAAGACTTGGTTAAATTTATAAGAGTGATAGCTATAGACTTAGATACGTTTCTAAGTATGAGATGTTTTGCTATAGTGTTTTTATACTCCTAGATTTAATGTCACATTCTTCAATTTTAGTTGTAACCCCTACAAGTGGAACCATAATTGGGAGCTTAACTCCCCTCACCATCAGTGTTCCTTTTCCCTTCTCCCATTTTTCCCCTTCCCCCATTTTTCCCCTTCCATGGCAATGATTTTCCCTTCACCTTCCTTTGCATCTAAACTTCGGTTTGTTTTCTCGGCAACCCCAGATGATTCTCTATAGTGAGTTCCTACAAAGCTCGGAGGAGGACACCTCACTTGTCTTGAAACAATTCCCCATAATTGCTTCTCGAAAAGCAATCCCTCCATCATAAATCCCTAATAAGTGAAGCCTGTTCCATCAAACATAGGCACCCTAGATGGTGGGCCCATGACCTGAAACTTTGTGTGCTCCATTGCCCACATAAGTCGCTGATCTAAAAGAAGCAAATCTAGGTGATGCCGACTCCAACTTGATATAAACCCAAATGACAGACCCCTTGACAATCAGAACCCCAATAAAACTTTACCCCTGTGAAATAATACTTTGTTTGTGCTCAGTTCTACCATATAATGCAAAGTTAGAATATAAGATTTAGACACATTCACACACTTTGAATTTCCTTAATAAATGCAGCCACCCTGGTAGACAAAAAACTACGACCGACTACATCATTGTGTAGCATGGACTCCTTTGAGTCAGAAGCAAAAAGAATCCCTGAAAATGGTCAAGTGAATTGATTGGTATGAATGGTCAAAGATGACCTTTTGTACAAGAGCTCTCTTCGAGAAAGGTTGCTACCTATTAAATTTTCTAAGTCCTATTCCCTCTCTAAAACTCTATCTTTTGACGTACGGCACCAATCAAATTACAATCTCGTACATAAAAGTACAGGTGTCGATGTACTTTCTGTAGGGCCATCGTATAACATGGCTAAAATGTCGACACGTGTGAAATCAAGATTTGGTCCCGTAATCTTCGGAGTTGCCGCAATCCAATGTCATCACGCCAAGTGTCACCAGATGTGGCGATGATCATAAAACGCCAAAAGTACCTCTTTTGTGATTGTAGAGCCTATCGTGGCCGTCCGATCAAAATCGGCTATGAATTTAGCCGTTAGAATTAGACGCGCGATATTTGTTTCGTGGTCCAAACAAATGTGTGATATCCGTTTCATAAAATAAATTGAAAGCGTACTCCGTACTATCTAAAACTGTATCCAAGCACTACGTAATTATTCCTCGTTAAACGAATTAGTCTACGTGTAACTTTATATATATTTATCAAACTATATATATCCTAGCAATAGTTCTAGACCTAATGGACAAAGCTAACAGCTAATCTGAAGGACCATAGGTGCTAGGATCAAATTCTAGGTCCGTCAGTATTTTTAGTAAACCTATTTGTTGTCTGCTACCTGTCTCTCTAGAAAGCTTTAGGCAGCCATGGCGCCATGGCTCTATCTCCCTACCCAGCCTTTAGTGACTACAATAAGTGTGGGGGCTTGGAAAAGGGAGTTAGAGGCATACTGCCCTCTACCTTTTTCCTATCATAATAAAGACCTAGAAAATACTCAAATGTCAACACTCCCTTTATTTTCTAGTCAGTTTTCATTTCGACTCCCTCACACAAATAAACAAACACTCTCTCTCCCTCTTTCTCTTTTTATATCTTTTACTTTTCTTTTAATAAAACTTTAAGAAAATACTCTGGCATTTGAAAAAATGCTTTAGATGAACCGAAATAATAATTGCATCACACATTTTATTTAGCATCCCACTTTTCATAAATCTGAGCAAAGATTTTATCCACCTCATCTCTTTTCCATCCACACTAAACCCAATTTCCCTCTTGGAAGTCTAACAGCCGACCCCATCTCCAATCTGCATCACACACCCAAGTGCTAACCCTTTTACAGGCACACATTTAAGAATACAATCACTCACTTCATAGATGTCATACCTATTACCCCCAAAAATTAAACTTTCCTCACTCTCTCGTCTTAAATTTATTCCCAATAAATATTTATCCTCCCCTAAACCTTTCATTAAATATTCTCCTTCTCCCCTATCCTTTAAAGCCCCTTCTAGTTTCACTTCTCCCTTGTCCTCTGAATCCGTTGAAGTCTTCCTTTCCTACCTGTTTTTGGTTTCCAAAATATTTATAAAATTATCCTCATTATTTTTATTTTTCCCTTTTTCAATTATGGATCCTAGATCTGACTTTCTCATTTCTAAGTCATACTTTCTACACTCTTTGACATCCTCGTCATGTCTAACTCCCTGAAGTACCTCCCTTACCTTTACTTCCCTTATTATACCTCCAAAAGCACATTATTGCTTTCGTGGAATTTATGTGTGCTTTTCTCTCTTTTGTATTCTACCGATGTGGAAAAGCTCCAAAAAAAATTTATCCTCATTCTCCTTTTCCCCTTTTTCCTCCTCATCCACATTCCAACTTCTAAGTTCTTCCAAACAAAGGCATTGATGCATATAATGACCGGGTTCCCTACAAAAGAAGCAAACCCCTTTTCTCAAAGCTCCCCTTTTTTTTCCTCTCCCTCTCTTTCCACCAAAGTTTCGATAAGGTTTACCTTTGTCTTTTTTCCTCTCATCACGCTTCCGCTCGTTACCGCCTTTCCTCTCATCACATTTCCGCAAGTCACCAACAGTTGTTAGTGCAATCACCCTATCACTTCCCCTACGAAGCTCCAATGTGCTTTCCCTCACAATAATTATCCCTATGGTTATGCCCCAAGTCCATGAGGAGCCATCCATTTCCTGCATAATATTAATGATGTTTTCGTACTCATCTGGGAGTTTCATCATTAATTTGTTAATTTTTCTCTCTTTAGTTTTTACATATCCCGCACTAGCAAGCTCAACGTATAACACAGCAATATCATTGCATAATTCTATCATGCTACCGCCTTTATAAACATAGGCCTTTATTTCCTGTTCTACTAACTGCTGCCTCTGTATATTCTCACTCTTATAAATCTGACTTAGTGTTTCCCAAATCTCTAAAAACTTGGTTAAATTTATAAAAGTGATAGCTATAGACTTAGATACGTTTCTAAATATGAGATGTTTTGCTATGGTGTTTTTATAGTCATAGTTTTTAATGTCACTTTATTCAGTTTTAGTTGTAACCCCTACAAGTGGAACCATAATCGAGAGCTTAACTCTTCTCACCATCAGTGTTCCTTTTCCCTTCTCCCATTTTTCCCCTTCTCCCATTTTTCGCCCTTGATGGCAATGATTTTTTGTTCACCTTCCTTTTCATCTGAACTCCGGTTGGTTTTTTGGGCACCCCCAGATGATTCTCTATATTGAGTGTCTCCTAAGCCCAGTGGAGGACACCTCACTTGTCTTGAATCAATTTCCCATAAGTGCTTCACGAAAAGCAATCCCTCCATCATAAATCCCTAATAAGTGAAGCCTGTTCCATCAAACATAGGCACCCTAGATGTTGGGCCTATAATTTAAAACTTTGTGTGCTCCATTGCCCATTGAAATCGCAGATCTAAAACAAGCAAATCTAGGTGATGGCGACTCCAACCTGATATAAACCCAAATGACTGACCCTTTGACAATCATAACCCCAATACAACTTCACCCTTGTGAAATAACACTTTCTGTATGCTCAATTCCACCACATAATGCAAAGTTAGAATATGAGATTTAGACACATTCATCCACTTTGAAATTCCGTAAGAAATACAGCCACCCTGGCAGATAAAAAACTCTGACCGACTACACCTTTCTGTAGTGTGGACTCCGTTGAGTCCGCAACAAAAAGAATCCTTGAAAATGGTCAAGTTAATTGATTGTTATAAATGGTCAAAGATGACCTTTTGTACAAGAGCTCTCTTGGAGAAAGGCTGCTACCTACTAAATTTTCTAAGTCCTATTCCCTCTCTAAAATTCTATCTTTTGACGTACGGCACCAATCAAATGACTGTTTCCTACATAAAAGTACAGGTGCCAATGTACTTTTTGTACGGTCATCGTACAACATGGCCAAAATGTAACCATGTGTCAAATGTAATTTTGTGTCTTCCATTGGACTACAGAATTCAGGAAGCCTCTACATAGTATTTAACTAACCCACTTCAAGCCACAACCACTGCTGCCCAAAAAGGCAAATTGGCAATTTGACTGCACCCCTGTGCAGCATGGACTCCCCTGAGTCCGTAGCAAAAAGAATCATTGAAAACGGCCAACGAGCCAATAAGTTATAGGGTGGCAAAGATGCCAAATTATACAAACTCTTAAAGAGGGAGAGGACTGTCTACCTGATTTTTCCTAACTCCTAGTTTTTCCTAGTTCTCTCTCACAACCCCTATCTACTGCCTGTATGAACCAATTAGAACATTGTACAGTACCAAAAATTACTACTGCCGATGTATTTTTTGTACAGCCTCTGTACGAAAAGGCCATTAGGCGGACGCATGTCCATTTTCCACTCGTCCGTACGTTCTTCGGAATTCTCGCGACCAAATATCATCTCTCCGCGTGGCGCCAGGTCATGCCACGTCACTAAATTTCAAATTGACCATTCTAGGATTTCGGCAATGATGTGCGCCGTTAGATTTGACGCGAAATGGAATCTCAGGCGTAATAAATACTTACGAAATATTTGTTTCGCTATCGAAACAAAATGCGCAACATCCGTTTCAATTAAGTACAGTACTACGAATTTCGTAAAACTGTATCTTTACGTGCCGTAAAGAGTTTTAGTTAAATGGTTTATGTATAACACAATAGTTTAAATATTAATGAAACCCTATATCTCCTAACGGACTTCTACAACAGACTGGTAAGAGCTAACGGCTACGGCGCGCTCTGCCGGTCTGAGGTTTGAGTTCTGCCGGACTCAACCTTTTGTTGAGAGTGACTTAAGTCACTCTTTAGTCCTTCTTATGGAGCTGAGACAGCCATGGCTCTATCGCTCTCTCTCTCTTTCAGTGACTACAACAAGTATGGGGGCAAGAGAGAAGAGATGGAGGCAGGCTGCATACATTTTCTTTATATGTTTTCCGCTAATTAATTTAGACCTAGAAAATACAAAAACTACTTATTTCAACACTCCCCTTATTTTCTAGTCTAATTTTAATTTTTCTTTTAATCCACATTTTTCCCTACAATATTTTTACTTTAGAGAGGGCAAAGGTTTGGTCATCATGTCAACCACCATTTCCTCATCAGATCTATATACAAGATTCACTATTTTATTCTCCACTTTTTCTCTTACAAAACTTAATGTTATGTCCATATGTTTAGCCTTAAAATGATGTTTTGGATTGGCTGCAATTGCTATGGCCGCTTGATTATCACAAAACACTTCATGCACTCCTTCTTTCATATACCCCAGTTCTTGCAGCAAAGACTTGACCCACATCAACTCTTTCACAGCAAAACAAGAGGCCATGTACTGAGCCTCCATAGTGGACAGAGCAACCACCTTTTGTTGCACACTGCTCCAACAGCATGCACCTTCCCCAACATACAACACATACCCAGAAGTGCATCGTCTCATAGGTGCGTCACCATAACTGGCGTCACTCCAAGTACTGATGGCAGTGTGCTCCCCTCCCAAATGCAACCATAACTCTCTAGTTCCCACCAGATATCTCATGACTCTCTTGGTTGCCTCCCAGTCTCTGTTCCTAGGATCATTAAGACTCTTACTGAGTACTCCAAGTGCTGCCGCTATGTCCGGCCTAGTAGAGTTCATAAAATAGATTAAACTTCCTACGACCTGTCTATAAGGGATAGACTTCATAAACTCTGTCTCCTCTGGACTCATCAGATCGTCTAATATCATCACTCCTCCTTTTACACTCCCATCACTTACTTTTTTCAAGTCCATGGGAGTAGTACAACTTTTAGCATTTTTCATCTGGAATTTCTCAAGCATATTTCCTATTGCTTTTTTCTGAGTAAGTCTGATGATCTTCTTCCCCCAATCTCTCTCCATTTGGATCCCCAAAATATATTTTGCCTCCCCTAAATCCTTCATATCAAATCTGCCCCTAAGATCTTTCTTTAGCCTATTGATCTTCTCCAAAGACTTACTTAACACAAGCAGATCATCCACATAAATTGCAATAAAAATGACATCATTCTCATCTTCAGACTTATAGATAGAATGGTTAGAGCTGATACGGATATATCCCATATTAGTGAGATACTCATCTAGTTTCTTATTCCACTATCGAGGAGCCTGCTTCAGTCCATATAAGGATTTTATGAGCCTGCAAACTTTGCTCTCTTCTCCTTCTTCCACGAACCCCTCGGATTACCTCATGAAAATTTCTTCCTCTAACTCACCATTAAGAAAAGCTGTCTTAATGTCCATCTGGTGGATTTCCATGTCTTCCGCTGCTGCGAGACTGAGGAGAATCCTTACTGAGGGGAACCAAACAATTGGAGCAAAGGTCTCCTCATAGTCAATCCCCTCTTTTTGGGTGAACCCCTTCGCCACCAATCGAGCTTTATATTTCTGAATGGTATTATCTGGGTTCAGTTTTAGTTTAAATACCCATTTACACCCAATAAGTTTTCTGTCTGGGGGGCAATCTGCTAGTTCCCAAGTATTTGCTTCCATGATAGAAGCCATCTCATCATTTATGGCTCTAATTCATCTTTCTTTCTCTGGACTATTCACTGCCTCCGAGTAAGACTGAGGCTCATCTGGGTGAGGTAGCTTAGTTACCTTATGCGCGGCTTATTTTTCCTGTATCCTTTTCTTGCCCCTCCTTCCTCCCTCAAACTCCGAAGCTAGAATAGATGGAAGTCTTGGATTTCTTCTCACTGTCTCATTGGCTCCCTTGTCCATGGAAGCCGGTTGTTGTCCCGCTTCTTCTATCTCCTCGAAGTCCATAAGAGTATGCGAGGTTTTCGTTGATTCTCTTGCATCTTGGATCTCCCCCGAATGTGCAATCACGGTTTCACTCATGTCCCTTTCGGGAACGACCGAGTTCTCCTCACTTTCGAACTCAAATCTGATTCTTATCTTCTTTGTATATTTGAAGGGGTCAAATGACTTCCCTTCATCCATGACAACTAAGTGTTTGACCAGAATGATATCTTTTTTTGCTAAGTCATAGACTCTATATCCCTTAACATCCTCATCATATCCCACAAAGTATGAAGGTTTTCCCTTAGCATCTAGTTTCCAATTTTTTCTATCCGTGTCAAGACTGTAAACTTGGCTACCGAATACTTTAAGGTGTGAGATATCTGGTTTCCTTCCAACCCATCTCTCATAAGGTGTCACTCACTTTACAGTTGAGGTAAGGATTCTATTTTTATGTAGTTGGCACAGTTCATTACTTCTGCCCAAAATCTCTTTCTTATTTTCTTGTCCGCCAACATACTACATACACTATCTCTTAGTGTTCGATTCAACCTCTCAGCTACCCCATTTTGTTCCGGGTCATATGGTACAGTTTTTTGGTGCTGCACTCCCTCATCTCTCAGATATTACTCAAACTGGTTAGAGGTATATTCTCCCCCATTATCACTCATTATCCTCTTAATAGGGATTTCATGCAACTTCTCACTCCAGGCTTTATATTATTTGAAATAAGTTGATGCTTCAGACTTTGTTTTCAAAAAATAGACTCTAGAGTACCTAGACCAGTTATCGGTTATTGTCATCATAAACCTCTTTCCTCCAACCGAAGGTAATTTTGCAAGTCCCCAAATATCTTTGTGGACCAAATCTAACACTTTCTCACCTCTATATGTGGCGGCTTTGGGAAAGGGAAGTCTTTAAGCCTTACCTTGAGCACAACCACTACAAGTATCGATTATTTCATTATCCCCAAACTGAATGCCTTCTACTACCGCAAGCTTTTTCATTTCCCTCAACCTATCAAAATGCATATGCCCCAACCGCTTATGCCAAATCATCAACTTAGGAACACCAACATAATAAGCATTCTTCTTTTCATTACTCAGGTTAAGCCTAAACATTCCTTGACTACCCTTGTCTGCCCTGAAGTAAACTTCATCCCCATACTTAGCTGTAAAGACTCCCTTTCGAGTGAAGGTATCAAACTCTTTGTCATCTAACACAGATGTAGAGACAAGATTTTTACTCAGCTAAATAATGTAGAGTACATATGAGAATGTAAGTATAGAAGTCTTACCCTCCACTAAGACTTTCAAATCTACTGATCCCACTTGATCTGTAGTAACTACTCTCCCATCCCCATACTCTATCTCTACAGTATGGATTTTTCTTAGCTTAGTGAAGATTTTTTTATCATGACATATATGCATGGATGCACTTGAGTCGATAATCCATCCTTCCTGTGGAGCTTCCCGAATTGCTCCAAGGGCACACTTCTGTCTCCGATGGATCTCCTTCTCCTCCGGACTCTCGTCAAGAAGAAGCTCCCCATCCTCCTAAGAGGGCTCATCCTCGGTTTCTCCTGTCACTTTTGTAACCACAAGTGCCTTTTTCTTCCCTCCGGAAGAACCCCCTCCACGGTTCTCTTGGAGCCTCAGCTCCGACAGCTTGACACAATTTGCGATCAAGTGTCCCGGCTTTTTGCAAAAATGACAAAGACCCTTTTGGGGCCTCGGTCCTCCAGGATGATCTCTTTCCCCTTTGTACGGTTTCTTCAGATCCTTCCCCCATCGGTCCCCTCTTGCTGCTAGAGCTTGAATGCTCTTTCCTCCTCTCCTAATCTCCATTGTGTTTTCCTGCACATTATCATCCTGACCACTGTGTTCCATTTCGATGGACTATGAAGCATTTCCTGTACTCGATACACTATGTTCTCGAACTCATCTGGTAACTTCATGATAAGACTGTTAACTTTCATTTTCATTGTACTTGTCCACACGGTACTTTCCATCTTCATATACAAACAAAAAAAATCATTAAAGTAATCTAACATCTTTACTCCTTTGTAAGTGTAACTCACTAGCTTTTGCTCAGCCAACTAGAGCTCATGAATAGTTCGAGCTCTATAAATCTCCACCAAACTCACCCACAACTCCTCGGCCTTGTAAATGTGAAGATGAGGAGTGGCCAAAGCTTGAGTGAGATGCCTGAGAATAAAGTTTTTGGCATCCATGTTTACATCCTCCCACATTTGAGTATCGGTCTCCGTGGTCTTCACGGTCGCCGCTCCTGGTACTGTGGCAATAGGAGTAAGGGGTGTCTCCTTCCCTTTCCTTTTTTCGGACACATTGCTGTCCCTATCATCTGCCTCCTCCGCTGAGGCAGCCGTTGCTACAGGAAACCTTACTCCTTCAAATCCTGGTGGAGTTCCCGAAGGTGGACGTTTCACTTGTCCACTGACGATACCCCAGTATCGTTTTTCACACAAAGCTCCCATCATCATGGCTTCCCAATAGATGAGCCTAGATCCATTGAAGGTGGGCACCCTAGAGGGTGGGCCCATAACCTGCAATTCTGTGTCCTCCATTGGACTACAGAATTTAGGAAGCCTCTAGATAGTATTTAACTTACCCACTTCAAGCCACAACCAATGCTGCCCAAAAAGGCAAACTGACAATTTGACTTTACCCCTTTGCAACCTGGACTCCCCTGAGTCCGTATCAAAAAGAATCACTAAAAACGGCCAACCAGCCGATAAGTTATAGGGTGTCAAAGATGCCAAATTATACAAACTCTCAAAGAGGTAGAGGACTATCTACCTGATTTTTCCTAAGTCTTAGTTTTTCCTAGTTCTCTCTCACAACCCCTATCTACTGCCTGTACGAACTAATTAGAACACTGTACATTTCCAAAAATACTACTGCAGATGTACTTTCTGTACGGCCTCTGTACGACAAGGCCATTAGGCGGACGCGTGCCCATTTTCCACTCGTCCGTACGTTCCTCGGAATTCCCGCGACCGAATGTCATCTCTCCACAAGGCGCCAGGTCATGCCACGTCACTAAATGCCAAAGTGACCATTCCGGGATTTCGGCGATGATGTGCACCGTTAGATTTGACGCGAAAAGGAATCTCAGTCGTAATAAATACTTGCAAAATATTTGTTTCGCTGGCGAAACAAAATGCGCAATATCCGTTTAAATTTAGTATAGTACTTCGTATTTCGTAAAACTGTATCTATGCGTGCCATAAAGAGTTTCAGTTAAAAGATTTCTATATAACAGAATAGGTTAGAAATTAATGAAACCTTATATCTCCTAACGGACTTCTACGACAGACTAGTTAGAGCTAAAGGCTACGCCACGCTTTGCCGGTCAAGGGTTCGAGTACAGCCAGACTCAACCTTTTGTTGAGAGTGACTTAAGTCACTCTTTAGTCCTTCCTATGGAGCTGAGGCAGCCATGGCTCCATCGCTCTCTCTCTCTTTCAGTGACTACAACAATTATGGGGGCAAGAGAGAAGAGATGGAGGCAGGCTGCCTACATTTTCTCTATATGTTTTCCACTAATTAATTTAGACCTAGAAAATACAGAAACTACTTATTTCAACATCAAATTGGGATTTGTTCGCGTAATCTCCGGAGTTGCCGCAATCCAATGTAATCACGCCATGTGTCACCTGATGTAGTGATGACCGTAAAACGCCAAAAGTACCTCTTCTGTGATCGCAGCGCCTATTGTGGCCCTTTGAACAAAACCAGTTATAAATATGGCCGTTGAAATTAGACGCGCGATATTTGTTTCGTGGTCGAAAAAATACGCGATATCCGTTTCGTAAAATACATTGAAACTTTACTCCGTATTATCTTAAATTGTATTCATGAACTATGTAATTATTCCTCGTTAAACAAATTAGTCTACGTGTAACTTTATATATTTATCAAACTATATATATCCTAGCACTAGTCATAGACCTAATGGACAAAGCTAACGCCTAATCCGACAGACCATTGGTGCCATGATCATATTCTGGGTCCGTTAGTATTTTTAGTAAACCTATTTGTTGTCTACTACCTATCTCTCTAGAAATCTTTAGGCAGCCCTGGTGCCATGGCTCTATCTCCCTACCCAGCCTTCAATGACTGCAACAAGTGTGGGGGCTTGGAAAAAGGAGTTAGAGGCAGACTGGCCTCTACCTTTTTCCTATCATAATCTAGACCTCGAAAATACTAAAATGTCAACAATACTCTCATACATAAACCTCCATCTTTCTTATTCACGAAGAGGATGGGGGCTCGATAAGTGACTTGCATGGTTCGATTGCTTCATCTTCAACTAATTCCGCAAGTTGCTTTTTGAGTTCGTCTAATTATGTGTAGCTCATCTTATATATTGGATTAGTTGGGGGTATAGCTCCGGGAACAAGCTCTATCTTGTGGTCTACGTCGCGCTTCAGAGGTTAACCTTTTGTGAGATTTGGGGGAAAGACATCAACATACTCCTCGAGAAGCTTTGTTACGAATTCCGGGGCCTCTACGGAAGTCTTTCCTGAGTCGTCACATCTTTTTGAGTCGAAGTCGCGATCTATCTTACTGCATTCCTCCAGAATCCCCTCTTTCGTTCCCTCTACGGGTTGAACGACAACCATTCCAATTGTCTCCCCTTTCTTAAGTGCTCTTTTTAGTTGTAAGGCTGAAAGCAGGTGTCCCTCTTCCAATTCATTACCAGCGGCTCCCACATTTACCTCAAACTCTTTTTCGCCTTTCCTCCCTTTCATGCTACCATTTCTCCAATCGATCATCGGGTTCCATTTCTACAGCCACAGTTTCCTTATGATTACCTCATGGTCTCCAAGAGGTAATACATAAAGCGTGTTATACCATTAGAATTTCCTGATTCAGACGCGTAATCTCGAGGTGCGATGAGTAATCGAGAGGGAACTTCCGTTGGCCAATTGAACCGTTTGTCGATCTTGTAGAACCACGAGAGGAAGTCTCAACTTTTTCACCATCTTCTCGTTGATGAAGTTCCCTGACGCGTCGAAGTCCACTCTTGTAATAGGGTTACAAGGTTGGGAACTTAGTGGCTAGAAACTCGGCTGCTATAGTTGCTGTTGCAGAGCAGCGCAGCTGCGATTCCAGATCAGCGCAACTAGCAGCAGTGAAACTTAGTAGAATAGCGTAGCGCATCATAGCAACGCATCATAGCAGTATAGCAACGCCGCAGAATGTAGATTTTACCGCATAATTCTGGAAGGATACCTTGGATAGATCTCGGTTGACCACAAAGGTCCATGTGTACATTTATACAGTATTGGGTTGACTAGCACTTAGTTAGTTTAAATAGTGAGACAAACGTAGTGCAAGACAGACTCTTTGAGTAGACCTTCGCAGCGAGCGTTAAATATTGTAATCCTCTCTAGAGTAAGAAAGCGCAACCTTGTCTGTTACTGCTATGTGCGCCTGCTGTTGCTACGGGAAGATCCTTGGAGCTTTCCGCTTTGCATCGTGGTGGATTGTGGTGCTTGAAATTATTGTCCTTTTTACACTGGTATCGGAGCTTTTCCCTGTGACTCGATAGCATGGACGAACACGGCGTGTCCTCTACGGAAATGTTAGCGCAAGTTCTCATGGAGTTAGAAAACGTTAGATTATAGAATGCGCAACTGAGCAACACCGTCGCAACTTTGGAATCTCGTCTTGGTGAGCAACCTCATGGAGGCATGGATAGGGATTACATGAGACCAAAATTACGACTTCCCGATGAGTTCGACCTTGCAAGACACAAGAATTTAGACACGTGGTTATTCTCTGTTGCAACTTATCTCGAGAATTTTCCTAGCCTGTCGGACCGTGAGAAGATTCACTACGCTGGTGGTCTTCTTAACGGGGCAGCGGGTATATGATCGAGTTCATTGGTGGAGAATGATGAGATACCAACCTTTTGGGCTCTCTTCGTTCAATTACTTCGTGACGCCTGGCAGCCTGTTAATACGGTTAAGGCTGCAAGAGATAAGATCGCAATGTTGAAGCAACGAACTTCGGTGTTGGAGTTTACGCAAAGGTTTTTGGAGTGCAAGGTTCAAATACCTACGATGACGGAGGATGAAGCTGTGGATCGCTACGTGAAGGGGCTCAAATCCTCCATTCGTAGGGATGTGGAACAATGGCTTGCTCAGGAAAGCACAACTCCTAGTCTCTCAACGATCATTGAGTTTGCTGAGCGGACTGATTTAATCGACTTCACCTTTCAACGACCTTATCATTAGGGGTTGAGTAGCGGTGGAGGGGGTCGTCGAGACGATGGTCCAACTCCCATGGAGATCAGAGCAATTGATGAGGATAAGGAGGTGGTCAACGTACTACGAAAAAAGAAGAAAACTATCAAGACCAAGGCCAACAACTTGTCCCTCGAGGAGCTCCAACGGAGAAGGCAAAATGGCTTATGCTTCCATTGCGGTTCCCCGGACAATATGGACCGTGAATGTCCAAAACGGAGAGAGAGAGAGAGAGAGAGAGAGAGAGAGAGAGAGAGAGAGAGAGAGAGAGAGAGAGAGAGAGAGAGGAGAGAGAGAGAGAGAGAGAGAGAGAGAGAGAGAGAGAGAGAGAGAGAGAGAGAGAGAGAGAGAGAGAGAGAGAGAGAGGAGAGAGAGAGAGGAGAGAGAGAGATGAGAGAGAGAGAGAGAGAGAGAGAGAGAGGAGAGAGAGAGAGAGAGAGAGAGAGAGAGAGAGAGAGAGAGAGAGAGAGAGAGATAGAGAGAGAGAGAGAGAGAGAGAGAGAGAGAGAGAGAGAGAGAGAGAGAGAGAGAGAGAGAGAGAGAGAGAGAGAGGAGAGAGAGAGGGCTTTCTATGATTCTGCTCCTACTATCGACGTTTTGTCGAAGGTTTCGCCAAAATCGCTGCACCATTCACAAAATTACTTAAAAATGACGTGCCCTACGAGTGGAAATCAGCGCAAGGGGCAGCTTTTACCACGCTAAAGGAGCGGTTGGTTACCGCCCTTGTGTTAGCTGTTCCCGACCTGGACTTACCTTGAACGATAATTACAGACGCCTGCGATACGGCTATTTGAGCGATCTTTATGCAAGATCAAGGAAAAGGCCTACAACCCATTGCCTACGACTGTCGAAAACTAAAGGCAGCGGAGCTTAACAGGGCCACTCATGAAAAAGAGACAATTGCGATCATCAACGCGCTGGAAGTTTGGAGATGTTACGTTCAGGGGAAGCGAATCACAATTATCACGGATCACCACGCCCTGCAGTACCTACAAACACAGCCGAAGTTGTCAAAGAAACAATTGCGATGGATGACGTTTCTGCAGACCTTCGGGCCGGATTTTGTCATTGAATATAAGCCGGGCAAGACGAATCCGGCAGATGCGCTGTCGAGAAGACCCGGAGTCGCTGCTTCAGTGGCGGAGCAAGGATCGCAAACATCGCAGGATGTCGACGTGAGCTCTGTGAAAAAGAACACCGCAGCGTCGGACACAGGGCAAGATTCGAAACTCAGCGCAGTCACTAGCACGGTGCAAGTGGACGATCAGTGGCTAAGTAGAATCAAGGCCGCATACGACGATGACGTGCCTCTAAAAGAGCTGATAAAACAGAAGGTATTAGTTTGGACCGCCAATGGTATGTGGCGATATAGACCAAGTCAAACAACAAGACTTTACGTTCCGACAAACCGGGAGCTACGTCATTCGATACTGAAATTAAGTCATGATGAACCGCTCAGTGGACACTTCGGCCGGGATAAAACAACCGCACGTGTCGCTGAAGCGTATTATTGGCCAAACATGACTCGAGACATTGCGGAGTATGTTCTGACGTGTGACTCCTGTAACAGAAACAATTCAGAATCGGGTCACCAGGGTCTGTTACAACCCCTTCCAATACCATCTGTTCCTTCGGAAGCAATTTCGATGGACTTCATCATTGCTCTCCTGTTAACCAAGGAAGGTTATGACTCTATTTTCGTCGTGGTGGATTACTTGACGAAAATGGCCCATTTCTTACCCACAACAACCACAACCACAACAAGAGATGTGGCAGAGTTATTCTTGCGAAGATATTTCGCCATCACGGACTCCTAAAGAGGATGGTCAGCGACCAGGATCGTAAATTTGTGAGTCACTTTTGGAGAAGTCTGTTCGAGTTGTGTGGAACGCAGCTAGCCATGTCCACAGCTTACCACCCTCAAATGGATGGTCAGACTGAAAGGGTGAATCAGACTTTGGAGGAGGTGTTGCGGGCTTATGTTTCGATGCACCAAACGGATTGGGTAAACCATCTAACAACGATTGAGGTGGCGTATATTAGTGCGGTGCACTCGTCCACGAATGCTACGCCATTTTCCATCAACGGACGACAACCCACCCTTCCACAAAACTTATTGGTCGCAGACTGCCCTACGCCGGCAACTCGGGATTTTGCCAAAACGTTGCAAGAGAACCTGGAAAAGGCGGCGAAAACACTCCAACTGGCAAAGGATCATCAAAAGTCGCTGGCTGACTCTCACCGAAAGGAAACTGTTTTCAGCGTGGGTGATAAGGTTCGACTTAATATGGCAAACCTCTCCTTACCGAGTGCCTTCTCTAAGAAATTAGCACCGTAATTAACGCGCCCATTCACGGTTCTGTCACGTGTGGGAGAGGTGGCTTATAAGTTGGATATTTCGAAGGAGTGGCATATCCACAATGTCTTCCATGTTTCCCTGCTTAAACCATTTAGAGACCCTGATTCGATGTTTCCTAATAAACGGCGGAATACTCCTTTGCCCCTTGTTCACGGTACCTCGGACAAGTATGAGGTGGAGGAAATACTTCAGTCGCGCCGCTCTCAGAATTCCAACGCCAGCCAGTATCTGGTGCATTGAAAGGGCTACGACGCTGAGGACGACTCTTGGTTGAACGAGGAGGATCTACATTCTCCTGAGTTACAACGCCGATTTCAGAAGAGTGAGGACACTCAACTTCACCGGAGGGGCAATCGCAGCGACCGTGGTAAAGGAACGAATCGCACTGACGCAATCATCGCAAATATATTAGGGACGCGGCGAAGAAACGCAGCGACGATGTTACCTCACTTCGGCGATACAGCGGCGTAGCCACCGCAGCGCAGCATGGATACGGTACCATCAGAGATACGCATCGCCACCGTTGCGTTGACAGGAAAGCGCAACGGCTGAATTGTGTTTCACCACATTGGTGACAACGAACCCTCGATTTCACCGCAGCAGCGCATTTTTATAAATGTTGGACGCTGCGATACCCTCGCACACTGCGACGCTTCACAAAATCCAAACATGAAACCCCCAACCCTCTGTAACAAAGCCGCCATCCGCCCTCGCGCCCAGCCTAGTCCTTGCAGTTTAGAGAGTGTTTCACTCTGCACAGCCAGCTTACCCTCCCTTCTCGCACTACCAGAACTATCCGACACCACAACATCCATGGCATCGTCATCTTTTCTATCGCCAAAAAGAAGGAGACTGGTACAGGTAGGGCGAGGGGATGTACGCCGCCCGGATAGATTGTTAGAGGCGGCAAAGGCCTTAGTAGAGGCAGACAGGAGGAGGGAGGTAGAGGCAATCCCTGAACGAGAGGAGACAGCTAGTAACGGTGCAAGGCCAGCGGAGACCAGCGGAGGAGAGGGATAAGAAAATACACAAGACCGCGAGTACAACCCACTCCAAGAAGGGGATCAGGAGGATAAGGAAGACCATGAGATTTTGGATGCGGAGGAGCCGGAACGAGAACCGACACCCCTTCAAATTGAGGAGCGTGCCTTCGATCTGGAGGTGTTGAGGGACCCTAATAAAAAGAGCTCCGCGAACGAGCAGTCCTCGGAAAGCTCGGAGAAGAAGGCGGAAGCACAATACCCTGTTGTTTTGAAAAGTTTGTTTCGAGCGTACACGACAGTTCGTGCGCTATGGACTTTAATGTGGAGGTTCAAATGGATTCATGGAGTGGGGGAGCGAACGAACGAATATAATTTAAGTGATGAAAAAGACTCACTGAGTGGCGGGTAAAAGCATTGACAAATGGACATCGGATCGCGAAGCAATCCGATGTGGAATAAACGAAATGTTGAAACAGGCACCGCCGGTACGGCGCAGTTGCGACGCAAACAGGACAACGCAACTGCGGTTATTTTGGGATGAATATGCGCCGCCGGTACGGAGCAGCTACGACGCAGACGAGACAACGCAGCAGCGGTTACCCTGATACGATCCGCACGGACAAAGCAGCTGACGCAGCTGCGAATAATATGACTAGTATAGATTGTGAGTAATGATATTTACTTAGTGGTAGCTTCGTTTTTGACGTACGAAGATTGTGGAGATGTCGGTGTAAATATTATGTACAACATAGGTTTATCTTTTTGTTTATTAATTATTAGTGTAGATTTGTTCGGTCTGACATACCTCGAACTATTCGGGTATACTTACAATAGTTTAAGTAGATGGTAGATACCGTACGGCTGGTATGACTCCGTACATTAAGTAGTGAACTCTCTGAGTATAACTTGTAGGACTTAGTATATTTTGAGTATCGCAGTCAAGTTTATCAAAGCAATGGCAGACTGTTTTCTGCATCTTTGACCTGTTGGTGCGATCACTCTGTTTGGTGCTTTCCTATGAAACTGTGGAGTTATTCTATGATATAGAATCTATATGTGTGTGAAGTTTCATTGTATTTCAGTATCTCTGTAAGATTCTGTGAGCAGTCTAAGTGGTTAGTTTGTGAAGCTGTCAGCTATTTTTGTGAAACTCTGGAGCTTATATCTTCTAGATGCCATGGTGGATTTGGCTCTAGCTTTGGGAGGTTACAGTGTATATGGTATACTAAACATTGGTGCACTTTGAGTTGATTTTGTTAATTGTGGAGTAATCTGTGATGTCTGTAACACAACTGTTTTTGAGGAAGTCTGTAGGTGTTTCCGTGAGTAAACCATGGCAGAAATAGGCTATGGACAACAGGTTATGGGCCCACACCCATGGCTACCCATATTTTATGTATCAAATTATCACTACTGGAAGGATGCACTCGAGAGCTACTTCGAGATGATGGAGCTAATGGATGTGGTGGACGGTACCTTGGCCGAAACATCAAATGGATGGAAAAGGAAAAATCATGAGTGTCTAAGGGTTATGAAGAACTCCTTGACTGAGGATTTGGTTATGTCATACTTAAGTTTTAAAAAGGAATCTAAATTATGGAAGTGCTTAGAATGTATGTATGCAAAGAATTCTTTATATCATTGGCTTAGCAATGTTACCGAAATAGTTGAATTCAAGTATGTAGGAGGTAGTATGGAGAAACACTGTATTGACTTACAAGTATTATTTGCATAAAATGATTTGGCAGGAGGAAACTTTACAGATGCCCAACAAGCTATATTATTAATGAGAATTCTACCTAAAGAATATAAGAGTGCTTTAGATCGATTGAATTTAATTGATAAAAGGGATTGGAGATTAACTGTAGCAAGACGTGCTGTTCTAGATGAAGAGGCTAATAGAAAGGTTTTATCAAGTAAGAGGAATTTAAAGGAATCTAAGTCTCAGTTTCAAAAAATTAAAAAGAATAGCGAGTTCGGAGATCGGCAAAAGAATTGCTTTTATTGTAATGATTTGGGACATACCTTCAGAGTATGTCAGTCATATAAAAGTGCATGTGTTATAAGGAATTTCAAAGATGGATGGGACAACAACCTAGTTCGACCATCAACAAGAAGAGAATCAAGTTCTTTCGTGAGTGAGAGACAAGACTCAACCGATGACAAAAGGCATATAAAATGTGTTGACAAATTTATTTACGGATCGAACTTCTATGTTGTTCGGAATGAAGAGAAGGAGGTGACACAAAAGAATTTGGTGTCTGTCCATTTTCTCGACGACAGATTGGTGAGTACAAAAGAGTTACAGGAGGAAGAGTTTATTGAAGTAAGGAAAAATGACGAAGGAAGAGATGGAAACTTAGAAGCAGAAACTAGAAATAAGGTGGATGTGGAAATTGATGAACTAAGAAAAGAACGAAGAAAAACTGTTCAGAAAATTGGATCGAGAAAAGAAGTTTGTGGGAGTGAAAAATGTAATAGAAATAAAAACGTTAGAAATATAGGAAAAGAAAATAGGGAGAAAAGAGTGCAGCTGAAAAGAAGAAGAATCAAAATTAAAATTTCTCAGATGAATGAAGTTAATGGGAATAGCAAATCTACAAAGAAAAACATAGAGGTAAAACAGAAAATTAATATTTTTGACATTAAAAGAGTAGAAAACTGTGACATAATTGAAAATTTTCAGTAAAGACAAAAGATAATGAAGAAAACAAAGAGAAGATACAATATTCAACGAATCAAGGGCAGAAGAAAACATGCTCGAAAAGTGATTAAGAGAAGAGAGCGGGAGAAATGATTTTCTGGAGAACGTGAATTTAGAGAAATCTTAATTTTGGAAAAACAATTTAGAGAAATCTTAATTTTGGAAAAACTTATATTACAGGCATGTCTTAGCTCCTTTTGACATTCAATATTTTTGGTAGGATTTTAGATTTAATGTTTATTTCTTGTTGAGTTAGTTGAAAAAAAACAAAAAGTGTTACTTATGTATTTTTGAAAACCGAAGGAGGTAACGGAAGCAGTGGTGAATCATCGGAAGCAGTTCACGTCGCGAAGCAGTGACGCAGCATAGCAACGCAGCAGATGATGTGGAAGTATTTGATAAGGGGAAGGTACAACAATTGTTTGATGAAAGTGGGTAGAAGATAGATATTTTTGACAAATACTGATCATATGAGTAGGTGACGATTACGGGTGGAATTCAGAGTTACAAGAGAGATGTATTCTTTTTGAAAAGACAATTTGACGTTTATGGCATAAGGGGGGCTGTTACGGGACGATATTCAAATCTGTTAGTCTGTAAAATTCATACAAATTAAGAAAATGGTTGATAAAGTTATTCGTGTAAGACAGAGAGTGTTTTAATATTAAAAGATTAACTCAGCAAAGAGGCAGTTGTCAAGACGGGGAAGTTTGGAAGACATGGCAAGAGCGCAGCGGAGGCAGTGGAGAATTAGCGGAAGCAGTTTGCTTCGCAACGCATCAACGAATGAAGCAATACAGCGGAAGAAGTGGTGTTATAACGTTAGTAAAAGTGACAATTTCACATTTATGACTTACAAGGAGCTGTTACAAGACAAATTCTGCAAGGTGGTGGTTTTCAGCAAGACAAATGGGAAGTGGCGACGTCAGCAAAACACTGGTGATGTATTGTTTTGGCTAATATTTTTGAATCATTAGTAGTGGAGGTTGATAGAGAATTTTTAATCTCTTAATATTCCACATTCTTCATTTTGTTTGTATTTCCATTAGGGTAGAAATATCTGCATGGACTACTGAGTCTAAAGCTTTAAGGGAGTGTTAAAATTGAAAGCTTTAGTTCTCAGTAGATGAGGCTATGAGGAGGAAGATAAGGGTGAAAGGAGCAGCTGCTAGAGCTACAATGTCAAAATAGTGCAGCATGGCAACATAGCAGTATACACTGCATATTGTATTCGTATTGCGCTGCGATGTCGAACTAGCGCAGCGTAGCAGCAGAGTAGTACAGGTTGCATACTGTATTCATACTGCGCTGCGATGTCGAACTAGCGCAGCGTAGCAACATAGAATTACACGATGCATATTTTTATAGGTGCACGAAACTAAATTTTCGGGGGAGTGTTGTTTTGAAAAGTTTGTTTCGTGCGTACACGACAGTTCGTGCGCTATGGACTTTAATGTGGAGGTTCGAATGGATTCATGGAGTGGGAGAGCGAACGAACGAATATAATTTAAGTGATGAAAAAGACTCACTGAGTGGCGGGTACAAGCATTGACAAATGGACATCGGATCGCGAAGCGATCCGATGTGGAATAAACGAAATGTTGAAATAGCCACCACCGGTACGGCGCACTTGCGACGCTAACAAGACAACGCAACTGCGGTTATTTTGGGATGAATATGCGCCGCCGGTACGGAGCAGCTGCGACGCAGACGAGTCAACGCAGCAGCGGTTACCCTGATACGATCCGCACGGACAAAGCAGTTGACCCAGCTGCGAATAATATGACTAGTATAGATTGTGAGTAATGATATTTACTTAGTGGTAGCTTCGTTTTTGACGTACGAAGATTGTGGAGATGTCGGTGTAAATATTATGTACAACATAGGTTTATCTTTTTGTTTATTAATTATTAGTGTAGATTTGTTCGGTCTGACATACCTCGAACTATTCGGGTATACTTACAATAGTTTAAGTAGATGGTAGATACCGTACGGCTGGTATGACTCCGTACATTAAGTAGTGAACTCTCTGAGTATAACTTGTAGGACTTAGTATATTTTGAGTATCGCAGTCAAGTTTATCAAAGCAATGGCAGCCTGTTTTCTGCATCTTTGACCTGTTGGTGCGATCACTCTGTTTGGTGCTTTCATATGAAACTGTGGAGTTATTCTATGATATAGAATCTATATGTGTGTGAAGTTTCATTGTATTTCAGTATCTCTGTAAGATTCTGTGAGCAGTCTAAGTGGTTAGTTTGTGAAGCTGTCAGCTATTTTTGTGAAACTCTGGAGCTTATATCTTCTAGATGCCATGGTGGATTTGGCTGTAGCTTTGGGAGTTTACAGTGTATATGGTATACTAAACATTGGTGCACTTTGAGTTGATTTTGTTAATTGTGGAGTAATCTGTGATGTCTGTAACACAACTGTTTTTGAGGAAGTCTGTGGGTGTTTCCGTGAGTAAACCATGGCTGAAATAGGCTATGGACAACATACCCTAGTGGAGACGAGGTAATTCTCCTTGGAAGGGAAAGAGGAGACACGGACGCGAAAGTGAGGAGGAAGAAGAAATCCTTGATTATCTCTTTCCATCTCCTATGGACACTCGGCATCTAGACCCTACCTTCAGCTTCGCCAAGCGCCTGTATTGGGACCCTTCAGAGTGGCCTGCAACATGGCGCATAGGAAAACCTGTGGACCCTATCTATATCCCTGCCGATGTGCTGTCACACCTAGCGTGGAATTTCATGAGGACGAAGGACCTGGGGAACAACCATAAGAGTTACGTACAATTAAACCCTCACGCCCTGCCATTTGTGGAGGTAGTTGAAGAGCACTATCGGTACCGGGTGCACGTTCCCGGGTTACTCCGCCATTACCACCCGTGGGATGTCTGTCTGCATGACATTATCTCTCGGGCGGAGGTTACACCTGAGGTACGGGCATTCAAGTTGGCACGGAAGAACGCTCTGCAGCGGGCCCGTGCCGCCAAAAAACACGTGTCCTTTAAATTAAGTAAGGTACCGCGGTGGGAACCGACAGAGGGGGTGGCACAAAGGGCACAGCAAGCTGAGGAACCCGAAGCTGCCCAGTCTCCGGCACCAAAAGAACCTGCGATGGCAGCCATTCCGCTGCAACCTGAGGCACCAGCGGAGGCACCGGAGGAAGGGGAGGACCGAGTTCAAGAGCGAATCACTCGGAGACGCTTGGCAGCAGCATACCACCATATTGCGCTGCTAGAGACTCGTTCTGAGCAGCTCTAACACCAACTTGACACCCTACGACAAGAATTCGAGGAGTACCGTGACGAGACATACGGCATGCTCCGGAAATTACAATTTCCCTGAGGAAACAAAGTTCAGCGGGACGCTAAATCCTTAGTTGGAGGCACTGTAACAAGGTTACAAGGTTGGGAACTTAGTGGCTAGAAATTCAACTGCTATAGTTGCGGTTGCAGAGCAGCGCAGCTGCGATTCCAGATCAACGCAACATAGCAGCAGAGCTACTTAGTAGAATAGCGTAGCGCAACATAGCAACGCCGCAAAATGTAGATTTTACCCTATTGTTCTGGAAGGATACCTTGGATAGATCTCGGTTGACCGCGAAGGTCCACGTGTACATTTGTACAGTATTGGGTTGACTAGCAGTTAGTTAGTTTAAATAGTGAGACAAGCGTAATACGAGACAGACTCTTTGAGTAGATCTTCGCAGCGAACGCTGAATATTGTAATCCTCTCTGGAGTAATAAAGCGCAACCTTGTCTGTTACTACTGTTTGCGCTTGTTGTTGCTACGGGGAGATCTTTGGGGCTTTCCGCTGTGCATCGTGGTGGATTGTGGTGCTTGCAATTATTGTCCCTTTTACAACCATGAAGCTAGTTGCGCTCATTACGATCTAGCCTGGGAAAATCAAAGGGTCTCCCCTTTCGCCAGCTAACCTCATGACATTAAGTTAGCCCTTCTTAGGACCTCTCCGTTTTTAGCAATCTTTGGCCATATGGTCCCCGGAACCGCAATGGAAGCATAAACCGTTTTTTTTTCTCCCTGGAGCTCTTCGCGGGACAGGTCATTGATCTTGGCCTTTGGAGTCTTCTTCTTCTTCCTCGATACATTTACCACGTCCTTATCCTCATCAATCTCTCCGAGCTCCATGGGAGTCGGACCATCATCTCGTCCCTTTCCCCCGTCGTTGCTCGACCTTAAATGATACGATCTACGGAGGGTGAAGTTTATAGAATTGGTCCGTTCCGCAAACTAAATAATTGCCGAGAGGCTAGGAGTCGTACTTTCCTGTGCGAGCCATTGTTCCACATCCCTCCGGATGGAGGCCTTGAGCCCCTTCACGTAACGATCCAAGACTTCTTCCTCCGTCATCGTTGGTATTTGAACATTCCATTCTAAAAATCGATGCGTGTACTCCAACACCGAGGTGCGTTGCTTTAGAACTGAGATTTTGTCCCTCGTAGCCTTGACCGTGTTCACGGGTTGCCTAGAATCACGGAGAAGCTTAATGAAAAGTGTCCAATCAAAGGGTATCTCCTTGTTCTCGACCATGGTCCTCCACCATGCTCTTGCTGCCCCTTTAAAAAGACCGCCCGCATAATGAATCTTCTCACGATAGGCTTCGAAAATTCTCAAGGTAATTCTTAATGGAAAACAACCACGCATCGATTTCTTGTGTTTGGCCAGGTCAAACTCGTCAAGAAGTCAGAACATAGGTCCCCTCAAATATCTCTCAATGCCTCCATTGTAGAAACTAATGGTTTTATTAGTATTTTCTAGGTCTGAAAAGAAATATAGAAGTCGAGGCAGTCTATCTCTAACTTCTCTCTCCAACTCTCAAACTTGTCGCAGTCACTGAGAAATTGGAGAGGAAGCTAGAGCCATGGCTACCTTGGCTATCCTGAGGTTTACGGGAATTTTATATTAGGGTTTATATATTTAATTAAAATGTATGTGCCTGCGGTAGGATTTGATCCTTGTACCTGCCGGCCGCCAGACACGAAGTAGCCGGTAGCCTTAGCCGTTTAATCTAGCGGTAGTGTTACGTAGCATATAGTTTGATATTTATTTAAATATGTATACGTGCGATAAACCATTTAACTGAAATGAATTACGCGATACGTAGATCCAGTAATATATAATGTACGACTTACGGTACGGACAAAAATCAGTACCGCACATTTGTTTCGTAAATGAAACAAATACCGCGCATGTATTTATTACAGCTACGATTAAAGCCGAATTTAATCGGACGGCCGGGATTAGCGCCGAGATCGCTGAGGAAGATTTCGGCGGTTTGTGGCCATCGCCACATCGGATGACGCGTGGCGAAATTCCGTTGGATTGTGGAATCTCCGGAGATTATGGCACCGAATCCGGATTTGACATGTGTCGACATTTTGGCCATGTCGTACAATGTCCGTACATAAAGTACATCGGCAGCTGTACTTTTACGTACGGAACTCAATTCTGATTGGTTCCGTACATCAATAGATAGAGTCTGTGAGAGAGATAGGACTTAGAAAAATTAGAAGATAGGACCCCCTCTCCCAAAGAGCTTCTGTACAAAAGGTCAACTTTGACCCTCCATAACTTACTGCTCAGGGGAGCAAATTCAAAGATTCTTTTTGCTATCGACTCAGGGGAGTCTTATCTTCACAGGGGTGAAGTTGGTCAGAGTTTTTGTCTGCCAGGGTGGCAGTTATTTTTGCTTAAACACAAAGGGGTCAGGATTATCCTAGAGGCTTCTTGGAAGCTGTCCACTCTGAAGACTTATGGAGGTCTCAAAGTTTCAGGTTATGGGCCCACCCTCTAGGGTACCAATCTTTAATGGAACTGGCTTCATATACTGGGAAAGTATGATGATAGGAGCTCTATGCGAAAAAAGGTTTTGGGGGATAGTGAGTGGACGATTGGGGCGTCCATCAAGTCTTGGAATTCCTCCAGGGTTTAAAGGAAGCAGATTCACCAGGAAAGAGGATTCACCTTCAACGGAGGAAACAAAGGAAGAAGAGGTGGTGGACAAAGGAAAGGAGAAGGAGGCGACCACACCAATAGCAACTGGTTTAGCATTCATGTCACCAATTCCGAGGAACGAGGAGAATGATACTGAAACTTGGGACTTCAACAATATGGCGGCAAAGCACTTCATCCTACGCCATCTCACTCAAGGACTTGCATGTCCTCATTTGCAGGTAGAGAGGGCATCCGATCTTTGGATGGCTCTCATAGAGATGTACCGAAGTGGTACGATTCAGCAACAACAGTTGGCTGATCAGAAAGTTAAGGAGTATGTATACAAAGGGGGAAATATGTTGGATTTTTGCAATGAGCTTGCTACACTCTTCATGGAGCTAGAGAGTGCGGGTAAAGTTTTTAGTGAAAAAGAAAAAGTTAACTGTTTACTAATGAAGTTACCTGATGAGTTCGAGAACATAGTCAACCGTGTGCAGGACTTGCCGGACTCAAGGTGGATATGGAACTCAGTGGTAGGGATGATTCTCGTTCGAGAGAATACGATTGAGATCCGAAGGGGAGGAAAGAGTGGCCAAGCCTTGGCAACAGCGACCGATTGGAGGAACAAGGATTCCCGGAAACCAGTCGGAAACTATGGGGGTAGGGAGCAGAAAAAACAGGTTGGCGAGTTCGAACCAAGGGCTCCCAAAGGTTTATGTCATTTTTGTAAGAAACCGGGGCACTATATGGCAGAGTGCACCAAGCTAACCGAGCTTCGGTTAAAGGAGGGGCAGACCGGTGGTACCCCGAGAGGAAAGAAAAAGGCCCTTGTCACACAGGTACTTGAGGCAGAATCCGAGGACGAGGACGATGAGCTCCTTTTGGATGAGGAGTTGGAGGCGAAAACTGAGGTTGAAATTCCACGAAAGCAGAAATGTGCTTACGGTGGATTGAAAGGTGAAGCAGGCTGGATTATAGATTCAGGTGCCTCAATGCACATGTGTAATGATAGACACCTGTTCACTAAGATAAGAAAGATTCCCACCGTAGAGATAGAGTACGGGGATGGAAGGATAGTCACCACTACTCTTGTAGGATCGGTAGATCTGAAAGTGTTAGTAGAAGGAAAGACATCCATATTAACATTCTCCGATGTATTGTTTATTCTGGAGCTGAACAAAAACCTTATCTCTACATCAGTATTAGATGATAAGGGTTTTTTCACTAGCACTAGGGAAGGAGTCTTTACTGCTAGTTTTGAGGAGGATGTCTATTTCATTGCTGAGAAAGGTAGCCATGGGATGTTTAGGCTGATCTTAAGTAATGAAACAAAGAAACTTTATTATGCTGGTGTTCATGATATTATGATGTGGCATAAGAGGCTTGGGCATGTGAATCTAGATAAGTTAAGAGAGATGAAAAAGATGGGAGTGGTGGAAGGGATTCAGTTCAGTGAGAGTGATGATATAAGTGATTGTAGTGGGTGTGCTCAAGGTAAAGCACACAGATTACCCTTTCCAAAAACAGCCACCAACAAGGGAGAAAAACTTCTAGATCTAGTACACACAGATATTTGGGGACCGGCTAGAGTGCCCTCACCGGGGGGGAAGAGATTTATGATGACTATAACTGATGATTGGTCTCGGTATTCCCGAGTATATTTTTTGAAAAACAAATCAGAGGCTGAGGACTGTTTTAGACAATATAAAGCATGGAGCGAAAAACTCCATGAAACTCCAATCAAGAGAGTAAGGAGTGACAATGGTGGAGAGTATACTTCTAACCAGTTTGAGGATTTTTTGAGGGAAGATGGGGTTCAACACCAAAAGACAGTGCCAGAAAATCCTGAACACAATCGGGTAGCTGAAAGGTTAAATAGAACACTAAGTGATAGTGCTAGAAGTATGTTGTCGGATAAGAAGATAGGAAAAAGGTTTTGGGCAGAAGCAATGAACTGTGCTAATTACCTCAAAAATAGAGTTCTTACTTCAGCTATAAAAGATCAAACACCTTATGAGAGATGGACAGGCCGGAAACCAGACTTATCTCATTTAAAGGTTTTCGGCAGTCAAGTATTCAGTCTAGATACTGATCGGTCCAATTGGAAGCTAGATCCTAAAGGAAAACCGGGATACTTATTAGGATATGATGAGGATGTTAAAGGATATAGAGTTTATGATCTAAAAAGAGAAGATATAATCTTAGTAAAGCATCTAGTAGTTATGGATGAAGGAAAGTCTGTGGATCCCTTCAAATATACAAAGTCAGTAAAAATCAGATTTGAGTCAGAAAATTCTGATGACTTTGAGCTTCCTAACTATCCAGTTTTTAGAGACGATGACATTCTTGCAGGAACAAATCAGACCGAAAAGGACTCGGCTGTGGAAACTCCAGTGACAACTCTACTCGAAGCGGAAGACGTGGTGGAAATTGATTCGGAATCAAGGGATAGGGGAGAAGCCGAGTTTGTTCGAAAGAATCCACGAGAACCATCTATTCCGGCCTCAGATTTTGAGGGAGGGAGGAGAAGTAGCAAAAGACTGCAAGAAAAACAGGTTAATAACAAGGTAACTAAACTATCTCATCAAGATGAACCTCAAACTTATCGAGAGGCGATGACTTGTCCAGAAAGAAACCGGTGGAAGACAGCCATCAATGAGGAGATGGCTTCAATCATGGCAGCCGATACTTGGGAGCTGGTGGACTGTCCACCTAACCGAAAACCAATCGGTTGTAAGTGGGTTTTCAAACTAAAACTGAACCCAGATAACACAATCGAGCGCTACAAGGCCAGATTAGTGGCAAAGGGATTTACACAAAAGGAAGGAATTGACTACGAGGAAACCTTTGCCCCGGTGGTCAGATTTCCCTCCGTCCGCATACTTCTCAGTTTAGCAGCGGCGGAAGACATGGAAGTGCACCAGATGGACATCAAAACAACCTTTTTGCATGGAGAATTAAAAGAGGAGATCTTCATGCGACAACCCGAAGGGTTTGTGGAAGAAGGAGAGGAGAGTAAGGTATGCCGGCTGATTAAATCTCTTTATGGTTTGAAACAGGCGCCCCGACAGTGGAATAAGAAGCTTGATGAGTTTCTTACCGGTCTAGGATATATTCGGATCAGCTCAGATCACTCAATCTATGTTTTCGAAGATGAGGAAGGTTTTATATTTATTGCAATTTATGTTGATGATTTGCTTGTTTTAAGTAAATCAATGGAAAAAATTAATAAACTGAAAACCGATCTTAAGGGGAGATTTGAAATGAAGGATATGGGGGAAGCAAAATATATTTTGGGAATTCAAGTAGAGAGAGACCGAAAAAGAAAAATTATAAGATTGACTCAAAAGGAAGCAATAGGGAACATGCTTGAAAAATTTCAAATGGATAAAGCTAATAGTTGTACAACTCCAATGGAATTGAAGAAGGGAAGTGAGGGGAGTGAGGAAGAAGGAGTCATAGTCTTAGACGAGGAATTATCTCCTGAAGAACATAAGTTCATACAGACTATTCCTTACAGGCAAGTAGTGGGAAGTCTAATCTATTTTATGAATTGTACCCGGCCGGATTTAGCTGCAGCTGTAGGAGTGCTGAGTTGAAGTCTAAATGCTCCCACTAAGAAGGATTAGGAGGCAGCTAAGAGAGTCCTTAGATACTTGGTAGGAACTAGAGATCTATGGTTGCATTTGGGTGGGGAGAATACTGACATCACTACTTGGAGTGATGCCAGTTATGGTGATGCTCCGATGAGGAGATGTACTTCTGGATATGTATTATATGTGGGTGATGGGGCTTGCTGTTGGAGTAGCAAACAACAAAAAGTTATTGCTCAGTCCACCATGGAGGCTGAGTATATGGCCTCTTGCTCTGCTGTAAAAGAATTGATGTGGGTCAAGTCTTTGCTTGGTGAGCATGGTCACCTTAAGAGTGGTGTGCAGAAAATATTTTGTGATAATCAGGCAGCAATCGCTATTTCTGCCAATCCTAAACACCATTTTAAAGCCAAACACATGGACATCAGACTCAGCTTTGTTAGAGAGAAAGTAGAAAACAAAATAATCAGTTTAGAGTACAGACCAGATAGTGAGATGGTAGTAGATATGATGACCAAACCTGTGCCTTCCCCTAAGCTAATTTTTTGCAGGGAGAAGTGTGGTCTGAAATTAAAGATTGACTAGAAAATAAGGGGAGTGTAGAAACTAATGGTTTTATTAGTATTTTCTAGGTCTGAAAAGAAATATAGAAGTCGAGGCAGTCTATCTCTAACTTCTCTCTCCAACTCTCAAACTTGTCGCAGTCACTGAGAAATTGGAGAGGAAGCTAGAGCCATGGCTACCTTGGCTATCCTGAGGTTTACGGGAATTTTATATTAGGATTTATATATTTAATTAAAATGTATGTGCCGGCGGCAGGATTTGATCCTTGTACCTGCCGGCCGGCAGACACGAAGTAGCCGGTAGCCTTAGCCGTTTAATCTAGCGGTAGTGTTACGTAGCATATAGTTTGATATTTATTTAAATATGTATACGTGCGATAAACCATTTAACTGAAATGAATTACGCGATACGTAGATCCAGTAATATATAATGTACGACTTACGGTACGGACAAAAATCAGTACCGCACATTTGTTTCGTAAATGAAACAAATACCGCGCATGTATTTATTACAGCTACGATTAAAGCCAAATTTAATCGGACGGCCGGGATTAGCGCCGAGATCGCTGAGGAAGATTTCGGCGGTTTGTGGCCATCGCCACATCGGATGACGCGTGGCGAAATTCCGTTGGATTGTGGAATCTCCGGAGATTATGGCACCGAATCCGGATTTGACATGTGTCGACATTTTGGCCATGTCGTACAATGTCCGTACATAAAGTACATCGGCAGCTGTACTTTTACGTACGGAACTCAATTCTGATTGGTTCCGTACATCAATAGATAGAGTCTGTGAGAGAGATAGGACTTAGAAAAATTAGAAGATAGGACCCCCTCTCCCAAAGAGCTTCTGTACAAAAGGTCAACTTTGACCCTCCATAACTTACTGCTCAGGGGAGCAAATTCAAAGATTCTTTTTGCTATCGACTCAGGGGAGTCTTATCTTCACAGGGGTGAAGTTGGTCAGAGTTTTTGTCTGCCAGGGTGGCAGTTATTTTTGCTTAAACACAAAGGGGTCAGGATTATCCTAGAGGCTTCTTGGAAGCTATCCACTCTGAAGACTTATGGAGGTCTCAGAGTTTCAGGTTATGGGCCCACCCTCTAGGGTACCAATCTTTAATGGAACTGGCTTCATATACTGGGAAAGTATGATGATAGGAGCTCTATGCGAAAAAAGGTTTTGGGGGATAGTGAGTGGACGATTGGGGCGTCCATCAAGTCTTGGAATTCCTCCAGGGTTTAAAGGAAGCACATTCACCAGGAAAGAGGATTCACCTTCAACGGAGGAAACAAAGGAAGGAGAGGTGGTGGACAAAGGAAAGGAGAAGGAGGCGACCACACCAATAGCAACTGGTTTAGCATTCATGTCACCAATTCCGAGGAACGAGGAGAATGATACTGAAACTTGGGACTTCAACAATATGGCGGCAAAGCACTTCATCCTACGCCATCTCACTCAAGGACTTGCATGTCCTCATTTGCAGGTAGAGAGGGCATCCGATCTTTGGATGGCTCTCATAGAGATGTACCGAAGTGGTACGATTCAGCAACAACAGTTGGCTGATCAGAAAGTTAAGGAGTATGTATACAAAGGGGGAAATATGTTGGATTTTTGCAATGAGCTTGCTACACTCTTCATGGAGCTAGAGAGTGCGGGTAAAGTTTTTAGTGAAAAAGAAAAAGTTAACTGTTTACTAATGAAGTTACCTGATGAGTTCGAGAACATAGTCAACCGTGTGCAGGACTTGCCGGACTCAAGGTGGATATGGAACTCAGTGGTAGGGATGATTCTCGTTCGAGAGAATACGATTGAGATCCGAAGGGGAGGAAAGAGTGGCCAAGCCTTGGCAACAGCGACCGATTGGAGGAACAAGGATTCCCGGAAACCAGTCGGAAACTATGGGGGTAGGGAGCAGAAAAAACAGGTTGGCGAGTTCGAACCAAGGGCTCCCAAAGGTTTATGTCATTTTTGTAAGAAACCGGGGCACTATATGGCAGAGTGCACCAAGCTAACCGAGCTTCGGTTAAAGGAGGGGCAGACCGGTGGTACCCCGAGAGGAAAGAAAAAGGCCCTTGTCACACAGGTACTTGAGGCGGAATCCGAGGACGAGGACGATGAGCTCCTTTTGGATGAGGAGTTGGAGGCGAAAACTGAGGTTGAAATTCCACGAAAGCAGAAATGTGCTTACGGTGGATTGAAAGGTGAAGCAGGCTGGATTATAGATTCAGGTGCCTCAATGCACATGTGTAATGATAGACACCTGTTCACTAAGATAAGAAAGATTCCCACCGTAGAGATAGAGTACGGGGATGGAAGGATAGTCACCACTACTCTTGTAGGATCGGTAGATCTAAAAGTGTTAGTAGAAGGAAAGACATCCATATTAACATTCTCCGATGTATTGTTTATTCTGGAGCTGAACAAAAACCTTATCTCTACATCAGTATTAGATGATAAGGGTTTTTTCACTAGCACTAGGGAAGGAGTCTTTACTGCTAGTTTTGAGGAGGATGTCTATTTCATTGCTGAGAAAGGTAGCCATGGGATGTTTAGGCTGATCTTAAGTAATGAAACAAAGAAACTTTATTATGCTGGTGTTCATGATATTATGATGTGGCATAAGAGGCTTGGGCATGTGAATCTAGATAAGTTAAGAGAGATGAAAAAGATGGGAGTGGTGGAAGGGATTCAGTTCAGTGAGAGTGATGATATAAGTGATTGTAGTGGGTGTGCTCAAGGTAAAGCACACAGATTACCCTTTCCAAAAACAGCCACCAACAAGGGAGAAAAACTTCTAGATCTAGTACACACAGATATTTGGGGACCGGCTAGAGTGCCCTCACCGGGGGGGAAGAGATTTATGATGACTATAACTGATGATTGGTCTCGGTATTCCCAGGTATATTTTTTGAAAAACAAGTCAGAGGCTGAGGACTGTTTTAGACAATATAAAGCATGGAGCGAAAAACTCCATGAAACTCCAATCAAGAGAGTAAGGAGTGACAATGGTGGAGAGTATACTTCTAAACAGTTTGAGGATTTTTTGAGGGAAGATGGGGTTGAACACCAAAAGACAGTTCCATAAAATCCGGAACAGAATAGGGTAGCTGAAAGGTTGAATAGAACAGTAAGTGATAGTGCTAGAAGTATGTTGTCGGATAAGAAGATAGGGAAAAAGGTTTTGGGCAGAAGCAATGAACTGTGCTAATTACCTCAAAAATAGAGTTCTTACTTCAGCTATAAAAGATCAAACACCTTATGAGAGATGGACAGGCCGGAAACCAGACTTATCTCATTTAAAGGTTTTCGGCAGTCAAGTATTCAGTCTAGATACTGATCGGTCCAATTGGAAGCTAGATCCTAAAGGAAAACCGGGATACTTATTAGGATATGATGAGGATGTTAAAGGATATAGAGTTTATGATCTAAAAAGAGAAGATATAATCTTAGTAAAGCATCTAGTAGTTATGGATGAAGGAAAGTCTGTGGATCCCTTCAAATATACAAAGTCAGTAAAAATCAGATTTGAGTCAGAAAATTCTGATGACTTTGAGCTTCCTAACTATCCAGTTTTTAGAGACGATGACATTCTTGCAGGAACAAATCAGACCGAAAAGGACTCGGCTGTGGAAACTCCAGTGACAACTCTACTCGAAGCGGAAGACGTGGTGGAAATTGATTCGGAATCAAGGGATAGGGGAGAAGCCGAGTTTGTTCGAAAGAATCCACGAGAACCATCTATTCCGGCCTCAGATTTTGAGGGAGGGAGGAGAAGTAGCAAAAGACTGCAAGAAAAACAGGTTAATAACAAGGTAACTAAACTATCTCATCAAGATGAACCTCAAACTTATCGAGAGGCGATGACTTGTCCAGAAAGAAACCGGTGGAAGACAGCCATCAATGAGGAGATGGCTTCAATCATGGCAGCCGATACTTGGGAGCTGGTGGACTGTCCACCTAACCGAAAACCAATCGGTTGTAAGTGGGTTTTCAAACTAAAACTGAACCCAGATAACACAATCGAGCGCTACAAGGCCAGATTAGTGGCAAAGGGATTTACACAAAAGGAAGGAATTGACTACGAGGAAACCTTTGCCCCGGTGGTCAGATTTCCCTCCGTCCGCATACTTCTCAGTTTAGCAGCGGCGGAAGACATGGAAGTGCACCAGATGGACATCAAAACAACCTTTTTGCATGGAGAATTAAAAGAGGAGATCTTCATGCGACAACCCGAAGGGTTTGTGGAAGAAGGAGAGGAGAGTAAGGTATGCCGGCTGATTAAATCTCTTTATGGTTTGAAACAGGCGCCCCGACAGTGGAATAAGAAGCTTGATGAGTTTCTTACCGGTCTAGGATATATTCGGATCAGCTCAGATCACTCAATCTATGTTTTCGAAGATGAGGAAGGTTTTATATTTATTGCAATTTATGTTGATGATTTGCTTGTTTTAAGTAAATCAATGGAAAAAAATAATAAACTGAAAACCGATCTTAAGGGGAGATTTGAAATGAAGGATATGGGGGAAGCAAAATATATTTTGGGAATTCAAGTAGAGAGAGACCGAAAAAGAAAAATTATAAGATTGACTCAAAAGGAAGCAATAGGGAACATGCTTGAAAAATTTCAAATGGATAAAGCTAATAGTTGTAAAACTCCAATGGAATTGAAGAAGGGAAGTGAGGGGAGTGAGGAAGAAGGAGTCATAGTCTTAGACGAGGAATTATCTCCTGAAGAACATAAGTTCATACAGACTATTCCTTACAGGCAAGTAGTGGGAAGTCTAATCTATTTTATGAATTGTACCCGGCCGGATTTAGCTGCAGCTGTAGGAGTGCTGAGTTGAAGTCTAAATGCTCCCACTAAGAAGGATTAGGAGGCAGCTAAGAGAGTCCTTAGATACTTGGTAGGAACTAGAGATCTATGGTTGCATTTGGGTGGGGAGAATACTGACATCACTACTTGGAGTGATGCCAGTTATGGTGATGCTCCGATGAGGAGATGTACTTCTGGATATGTATTATATGTGGGTGATGGGGCTTGCTGTTGGAGTAGCAAACAACAAAAAGTTATTGCTCAGTCCACCATGGAGGCTGAGTATATGGCCTCTTGCTCTGCTGTAAAAGAATTGATGTGGGTCAAGTCTTTGCTTGGTGAGCATGGTCACCTTAAGAGTGGTGTGCAGAAAATATTTTGTGATAATCAGGCAGCAATCGCTATTTCTGCCAATCCTAAACACCATTTTAAAGCCAAACACATGGACATCAGACTCAGCTTTGTTAGAGAGAAAGTAGAAAACAAAATAATCAGTTTAGAGTACAGACCAGATAGTGAGATGGTAGTAGATATGATGACCAAACCTGTGCCTTCCCCTAAGCTAATTTTTTGCAGGGAGAAGTGTGGTCTGAAATTAAAGATTGACTAGAAAATAAGGGGAGTGTAGAAACTAATGGTTTTATTAGTATTTTCTAGGTCTGAAAAGAAATATAGAAGTCGAGGCAGTCTATCTCTAACTTCTCTCTCCAACTCTCAAACTTGTCGCAGTCACTGAGAAATTGGAGAGGAAGCTAGAGCCATGGCTACCTTGGCTATCCTGAGGTTTACGGGAATTTTATATTAGGATTTATATATTTAATTAAAATGTATGTGCCGGCGGCAGGATTTGATCCTTGTACCTGCCGGCCGGCAGACACGAAGTAGCCGGTAGCCTTAGCCGTTTAATCTAGCGGTAGTGTTACGTAGCATATAGTTTGATATTTATTTAAATATGTATACGTGCGATAAACCATTTAACTGAAATGAATTACGCGATACGTAGATCCAGTAATATATAATGTACGACTTACGGTACGGACAAAAATCAGTACCGCACATTTGTTTCGTAAATGAAACAAATACCGCGCATGTATTTATTACAGCTACGATTAAAGCCGAATTTAATCGGACGGCCGGGATTAGCGCCGAGATCGCTGAGGAAGATTTCATCGGTTTGTGGCCATCGCCACATCGGATGACGCGTGGCGAAATTCCGTTGGATTGTGGAATCTCCGGAGATTATGGCACCGAATCCGGATTTGACATGTGTCGACATTTTGGCCATGTCGTACAATGTCCGTACATAAAGTACATCGGCAGCTGTACTTTTACGTACGGAACTCAATTCTGATTGGTTCCGTACATCAATAGATAGAGTCTGTGAGAGAGATAGGACTTAGAAAAATTAGAAGATAGGACCCCCTCTCCCAGAGAGCTTCTGTACAAAAGGTCAACTTTGACCCTCCATAACTTACTGCTCAGGGGAGCAAATTCAGAGATTCTTTTTGCTATCGACTCAGGGAAGTCTTGTCTTCACAGGGGTGAAGTTGGTTAGAGTTTTTGTCTGCCAGGGTGGCAGTTATTTTTGCTTAAACAGAAAGGGGTCAGATTATCCTAGAGGCTTCTTGGAAGCTGTCCACTCTGAGGACTTATGGAGGTCTCAAAGTTTCATCCATGAGTTCTTTTACTAAGACAAGACTCCAAGTTTGCGACAATGTCACTCAGGTGAGCGTTCTGTAATCTAACGTTTTTCTAACTCCCGAAAAACTTGCGCCAACATGTCCGTTGTGGATACGCCGTGCTCTCCCATGTTGTCGAGTCACGAGGATTAGCTCCGATACCAATGTAAAAGGAATAAAAAAATAGCACCACACCCATAATGCACAACGGAAAAAACCCCAAGAATCCCCTCGTAGCAATAGCAGAGTAACACAGAATTCACTGTAAGAGTTGAACTTTATTGATCAGAAGGAGATTAGAAGTTCAAAGCTCACCGCAAAAGTCTACTGCAAAGGAGTCTCCCTTTTCACTTAGTCTATTTGGCTATTTAAAGTAGTTATCTGATAGTCAACTTGGTATTACACATATGTACACGTAAACATTCTCGGTCAACCACAATCTATCCAAACTATCTTCTAGAACAATATGGTCCAAACTACATTCTGCGGCGTTGCTATGCTATTGCTCTGCGTTGCTATGCTGCCACGTTCCGCTGCTATGTTACATCACTTAGTTGCTATGTTGCTATGCTACGCTAATCTGGCATCGCAGCTGCGCTGCTCTGAACCGCGACTATAGCAGCCCTGTTTCTAACCTGCAAGGTATACAACTCTGTAAACCGTGTTACACTTTTTATCACGTGGACGCCATGCTCTACCCATGTATTAGACTTGATGTGGGAGGATTGGGGCAAGATCACATTTATTTCAACACATGTTCGAGAGGCAAAAGAGGTGTTGAAATTATTTACACTTCATAACATGAGTGGAGTCATATTCAACAAGATCTTTACACTTCGGCCTTTTAAAACATAAGAAGACCAAGGTTAGTGACAAATTTTGTCATGCTCCAAAGGTTTTTTGTAAAGGGGTGAGACTAGTCAACACACACATTGATAGTGCACAACGGAATATAACTAGGAGTTCACTCGTAGCAAAAACAAGAGCCCACATTGTACAAAACATACACAATTAAGAGCTTGAAAGTTTTTATTTCTCCGAGAAAGATTACAAAATTGATTGCTTGTTGGGAGAAGTTTACTCGCAAAAGAGTGTCTCTTCACTAAGTCTACCCACTATTTAAACTGATTACTTGCTAGTCAATCCGGTAATAAAATTGGTCAACTATCTACACGTGGACACTCTTCATTAACTGCATCCTATCCACACTAGGTTCTATAACTATATTGTTCCATCTACATTTTGCTACGTTGCTATGCTGCTAAGTTGCATTGTTTTGCTGCTATACTGCATTGCTATGCTGCTATGCTGCGTTGCTATGCTGCTATGCTGCGATAGTCTGACATCGCAGCTGCGCTGCTCTCACATTTCAACTACAGCAGCTTTTCAACTTTGCTTCCATTCTGTAATCCTGTTACAAGGTTACATTTTTACAGGTGAAGGGGAGCTTGGAGTGTTTAATGTTTGATGATGGTTTGAAGTAGTAGATGGGCAAAGCTACATGTAAGTTCAAGAGGGTTAAGATTAAAGACCATATTTTGACCCTAAAGTTATGGAGAGTGACGAAGGCCGTGACATTTTAAAAGCCTATGGTGTGGTTTATAAGGGAGTCTAACAAAGGGTCCCTGAATGTGGGGAAGGATTAAAATTGTTTTTACATGATTAGGCAGTTCTTGCATAAGTTATTCACAAATGGAGGAGAAAGAATTTATAATGGGCGACAAATTTTGGAGGAGCTGAAAAATGGCTAGATGGATTTCCCACTACATACTTCACTAGGATAATATTGTTGATATTTGTGTATTTCTAGTTTGATTAAGGATTAAAAATAGGCAGAGGCGGTCTGCCTCTAACTCCCTTCTCCAAGCCCACACACTTGTTGTATTCACTGAAGGCTCAATAGGGAGGTAGAGTCATGGCTGCCTAGGTCTTCTAGAGAGACACGTGTAGAAACAGGTAGATTTACCAAAAAGGGGTTTGCCGGTTCCAGGATTTGATCATGGTACCTGCCATTCATCAATCGCCATGTAGCCGTTAGCTATTTCCATTAAGTTTATGACCAATGCTGAGATATATAAGGTTTTATAGATATTTAAACGTTTACAAATTGGATATTTCATTTAGCGAAAAAATAGTAAGTTAGAACATAGAACTAGTTGTGTACTATAGTACCGCACGAAATAAATGTTGCGAACATTTATTTCAACGGCTAATATTCAATCCCGACTTCATCGAACGGCCGTGATATGAGTTGATATCGCGGAATGGGTTTTTTGGCGTTTATCATAAGCCGCAACTCCGGATAACACGTGGCAGTATCGTACGGGTTTACGGAATCTCCGGAGAGCAAGTCAACAAATCCGGATGTGACAAATGTCACTGTTTTGGCCATATAGTACAGTTACCGTCTATAAAGTACTCCTGTACTTGTACTTCATGTACAATACAGTCTTATGATTGGACCGTAAGTCAGTAGAAAGGGTTTCAGAGAGGAAATAGGACTTATAATGTTTTTGGTAGGTAGTCGCCTCTCTCCAAGAGAACATCTGTTTAAATAGGCAAACTTTACCATTTAATAAAAATTCACTCAGTTGACCAAATTCACTGATTCTTTTTCCTGCGAGCTCAAGGGGGTCCACGCTACACAACGGTGTAATCAGTAACAGCTTTTGCTTGCCAAAGTGGCTGATTTTTAAAGGGGAAGTCAAAGTGGGTGAATGTGTCTAAAACTCATACTCTAACTTCGCATTCTGTGGTGGAACTGAGCACACAGAAAGTCTTATTTCACTAAGGTGAAGTTGTATTGGGGTTCTAATCATCAAGGGGTCAATCATTTGGGTTTGTATCAACTTAGAGATGGCACTAACTTAAACTTCTTGAGAGCTGCATACTTTTAGGACCAATGGAGGTCTCAGAGTTTCAAGTTATGGGCACACCATCTAGGGTGCCTATTTTAGACAAAACAAACTTCACTTATTGGGAGTTTATGATGGAGTTATTGCTTTTCGAAAAGCACTTATGGGGAATTGTTTCGGGACAAGTGAGGTGTCCGCCACCAGGATTTGGTTGAGCTCATAACGGAGATTCATTTGGGGCTTCCCAGAAAACCAGCTGGGTTTTTGATGCAACGAAAGGTGAAGGGAAAATCATTGCCATGGAAGGGGGAAAAACGGAGAAAGGAAAAGGATCACCTCGGATGAGGGGAGCTAGGCTCTCGGTTACGATCCCACTTGTAGGGATTATAACTAAAACTCAAGAAATTGACATTACAATTTGGGAGTATAAGAACACTATAGCAAAACATCTCATGCTTAGAGATGTGTCTAAGTCCATAGCTATCACTCTTTTAAATCTAACGAAGTCTTCTAAAATCTGGGAATTCATCTTTAACGCAGGAGAGAAAAGAAGGAGAGGTGGTGGACAAAGGAAAGGAGAAGGAGATGACCACACCAATAGCAACTGGTTCGGCATTCATGTCACCTATTCTGAGGAACGAGGAGAATGATACTAATACCTCGGACTTCAACAATATGGCGGAAAAGCACTAAACTAACCAAGCTTCAGTTAAAGAAGGGGCAAACCGGTGGAACCGCGAGAGGAAAAAAAAAGCCACTTGTGACACAGGTACATGAGGTGGGATCCGAAGACGAGGACGATGAGCTCTTATTGGATGAGGAGTTGGAAGCGACAAACGCGGTAGAAATTCCACGAAAGCAGAAATGTGCTTTCGGTGGATTGAAAGGTGAAGCAGGCTGGATTGTAGATTCAGGTGCCTCCATGCACATATGTAAGGATAAACACCTGTTCACTAAGATAAGAAAGATTCCCACCGTAGAGATAGAGTACAAGGATGGGAGGATAGTCACTACTACTCTTGTAGGATCGGTAGATCTGAAAGTGTTGGTAGAAGGAAAGGCATTCCTAGTTACATTCTCCGATGTATTGTTTATTCCGGAGCTGAACAAAAACCTCATCTCTACGTCTTTATTAGATGATAAGGGTTTTGATACTAGCACTAGGAAAGGAGTCTTCACTGCTACTTTTAAGCGAGAAGTTTATTTCACTGCTGAAAATGGTAGCCAAGGGATGTTTAGGCTGATATAAAGCAATGAAAAGAAGAAACTTTATTATGTTGGTGTTCATGATATTATGATGTGGCATAAGAGGCTTGGGCGCGTGAATCTAGATAAGCTAAAAGAGATGAAAAAGATGAGAGTGGTGGATGGAATTCAATTCAGTGAGAGTGAGTATCTAAGTGATTGTAGTGGATAAACACAAGGTAAAGCACATAGATCGTCCTTTCCCAAAACAGCCACCTATAGGGGATAAAAAATTCTAGATCTAGAACACACGTATTTAGGGACCTGCCAAAGTGCCCTCACCGGGGGGGGGGAGATTTATGATGTCTTTCACTGATGATTGGTCTCGGTATTCCAGGGTGTATTTTTTGAAAAACAAGTCAGAAGCTCAGGATTGTTTTAGACAATATAAAGCATGGAGCGAAAAACTCCATGAAACTCCAATCAAGAGAGTAAGGAAGTGACAATGGTGGAGAGTATACTTCTAACCAGTTTGAGGATTTTCTGAGGGAAAATGGAATCCAACACCAAAAGACAATTCCAGAAAAAACCTAGAATAGAATGGGGTAGCTGAAAGATTAAATAGGACAATAAGTGATAGTGCTAGAAGTATGTTGTTGGACAAGAAGATAGGAAAAGGGTTTTGGGCCGAAGCAATAAACTGTGCTAATTACCTCAAAAATAGAGTTCTTACTTCATCTATAAAAGATCAAACACCTTATGAGAGATGGACAAGCCAAAAACCAGATATATCTCACTTAAAAAATTTCGGCACTCAAGTATTCAGTCTAGATACAGATTGGTCTAATTGGAAGCTAGATCCTAAAGGAAAACCGGGATACTTTTTAGGATATGATGTGGATGTTAAAGGATAAAGAGTTTATCATCTAAAAAGGGAAGATATAATCTTAGTAAAGCATCTAGTAGTTATGGATGAAGGAAAGTCCGTGGATCCTTTCAAGTATACAAAGTCAGTAAAAATTAGATTTGAGTCAAAAAATTCCGATGACTTTTAACTTCTTAACTATCCAGGTTTTAAAGAAGATGACATTCTTCCAGGTACAAATCAAACCGAAAAGGACTCGGCTGCAGAAACTCCAGTGACGACTCAACCCGAAGCGGAAGACGTGATGGAAATTGATTCAAAATCAAGGGATATGGGAGAAGTCGAGATTGTTCAAAGGAACCCACGAGAACCATCTATTCCGACCACAAATTTTGAGGAAGGGAGGAGAATTAGTAAAAGATAACAAAAAAAACATGTTAATAACATGGTAAAAAAACTATCTCATCAAGATGAACCTCAAATATATGGAGAGGCAATGACTTGTCTAGAAAAGAAATGGTGGAAGACAACCATCAATAAGGAGATTTCCTCAATTATGGCAGCCGATACTTGGGAGCTACTGGACTGTCCACCTAACCGAAAACCAATCGGTTGTAAGTGGGTTTTAAAATTAAAACTGAACCCGGATAACACCATTGAGCGTTACAAATCCCGATTAGTGGCAAAAGGATTTACACAGAAAGAAGGAATCGACTATGAGGAAAACTTTGCCTCGGTCGTCAGATTTCCCTCCGTCCGCATACTTCTCAGTCTAGCAGCAGCGGAAGACATGGAGGTGCACCAGATGGACATTAAGAAAGCCTTTTTGCATGGAGAATTGGAAGAGGAGATCTTCATGCGACAACCCGAAGGATTTGTGGAGGAAGGAGAGGAGAGTAAGGTATGCCGGCTCGTTAAATCCCTCTACGGTTTGAAACAGGCACCTCGAAAGTGGAATAAGAAACTTGATGTGTTTCTTACTGGTGTGGGATATATCTAGATCAGCTCAGATCACTCAGTCTATGTTTTTGAAGATGAGGAAGGTATTATATTTATTGCAATTTATGTTGATGATTTACTTGTTTTAAATAAATCAATAAAAAAAAAAAATAACTGAAAACTTTTCTAAAGGGGAGATTTGAAATGAAGGATATGGGAGAAGCAAAATATATTTTGGGAATTCAAGTAGAAAGAGACCGAGAAAGAAAGATTATAAGATTGACTCAAAAGGAAGCAATAGGGAACATGCTTGAAAAATTTCAAATGGATAAAGCAAATAGTTGTACAACTCCAATGGAGTTGAAGAAGAAAGTGAGGGGAGTGAGGACGAATGAGTCATAGTGTTAGACGAGGAATTATCTCCTGAAGAACAGAAGTTCATGCAGACTATTCCTTACAGGCAAGTAGTGGGAAGTCTAATCTATTTTATGAATTGTACCCGGCCATATTTAGCTGCAGCTGTAGGAGTGCTGAGTAGAAGTCTAAATGCTCCCACTAAGAGGGATTGGGAGGCAACTAAGAGAGTCCTTAGATATTTGATAGGAACTAGGAATCTATGGTTGCATTTGGGTGGGGAGAATACTGACCTCACTACTTGGAGTGATGCCAGTTATGGTGATGCTCCGATGAGGAGATGTACTTCTGGATATGAATTATATGTGGGTGATGGGGCTTGCTGTTGGAGTAGCAAACATCAAAAGGTTATTGCTCAGTCCACCATGGAGGCTGAGTATATGGTCTCTTGCTCTGCTGTAAAAGAACTGATGTGGGTCAAGTCTTTGCTTGTTGAGCTAAGTTACCTGAAGAGTGGTGTACATAAATTTTTTTGTGATGATATCGCAGCAATCGCTATTTCTTCCAATCCTAAACATCATTTTAAATCCAAACACATAGACATTAGACTCAACTTTGTTAGAGAGAAAGTAGAAAACAAAATAATCAGTTTAGAGTTTCGACCAGAAAGCGAGATGGTAGCAGATATGATGACCAAACCTGTGCCTTCCCTTAAGCTAATTTTCTGCAAGGAGAATTGTGGTTTCAAATTAAAGATTGACTCAAAAATAAGGGGAGTGTAGAAATTGATGGTTCTTTTAGTATTTTCTAGGTCAAAAATAAAATGCAGAAAGAAGCCGAGGTAGTCTGCCTCTAACTTCTCTCTCCAACTCCCACACTTGTTGTAGTCACTGATAAGTTGGAGAGGAAGCTAAAGCCATGGCTACCTAGGCTATCCAAAGGTTTACGGGAAATAGATTAGTTGCTTTACGGATAGGTAGTTTATTTACTAAAAGAGAAGATGTCGAATCCAAGATTTGATCCTGGTATTTGCCGTCCGTTAAAGCCGCCGGTAGCCGGTAGACTTTTTCCATTAAGTCTAGGACTAGAGTTACATGCTATTGGGTTTGTTAGTTATTTAAATGTTACCACGTAGGATAATTTATTTAACGGCAACTGTTTACGGGATACATAGATTCAGTTATGTAAAAGTACAAATTACGGTACAGATAAGAAACGAGTACCGCGCATTTGTTTTTTTAAACGAAACAAATACCGCGCAAGTATTAATGACAGCTACGATTGAAATTTGCATTCAATCGGACGGCCGGGAAGAATGCCGAGATCGCGAAAGAGAATCTCAACAGTTTGTGGTCATCGCCCTATCGGATGACACGTGGCACAATTACGTTGGATCGCGGTATCGCCGGGGATTACGAGACCGAATCCGGATATGACATGTGTCGACATTTAGGCCATGTCGTACACTATCTGTACAAAAAGTACACCGGCAGATGTACTTTTGTGTACAACATTGTAATATGATTGGTGTCGTACATCAGTAGATAGAGTTTTAGAGAGAGATAGGACTTAGACAAATTTGGTAGATAGGACCCTCTTTCTCAAAGAGCTTCTGTACAAAAAGTCAACTTTGACCCTCCATCACTTACTACTCAGGGGAGAAAATATAGAGATTTTTTTTGCTATCGAATCAGGGGAGTTTTGCCTTCAGAAGGGTGAAGGTGGTCAGATTTTTTGTCTGCCAAAGTGGCAGTTATTCTTGCTGAAACACAAAAGGGTCAGGGTAATCCTACTGGCTTCTTAGAAGTTGTCTATTCTGAGGATCTATGGAGGTCTCAGAGTTGCATATTGCTCTCTCTCCCTCTCTCACCCGCTCATCCCCCTCTCATCTCCTCCCTCTCTGCCTCTCTTATCTCCGAAAAAGATTTGAACAAGTTTTAGGAAATTCGAGAAAAAAACTCACAACCATAATATACTCTTCCAGTCTCAAACGCCGAAGCTCTTCTTTGCGAACATTTTAAAACATTTTTTTTTAAACTTGCCTCCCAAGTATAACACCTGGAAAAAAGTAAAAAAATGACCAATAGTACACAAAGTACAATTTCTTTAGTACAGGCTTCCTATCTTCCAAATTAAACATTATAAAATTGACATAAAATTGACTATTTTGGAAAAAAAAGTGCGTTATTGTTCTAAAAATGCCCATTTCTATGACGTCAAAAAAGTTGAATGAACTATAAAAGAATATTTATACTTACAGAAAAATAGTTTTGAATATGTTTTGAAAAACATTATATATATAT
>JBBHKE010002360.1:140138-159394 GCA_037447655.1 Zygnema cylindricum
ACCTTAAGAGTAGAGTGCACAAAATTGTTGTGATAATCAGGCTGCAATCGCTATTTCTGCCAATCCTAAACATCATTTTAAAGCTAAACACATGGACATTAGACTCAGCTTTGTTAGAGAGAAAGTATAATACAAAATAATCAGTTTAGAGTACCGACCAGATAGGGAGATGGTAGCAGATATGATGACCAAACCTGTGCCTTCCCCTAAACTAATTTTCTGCATGGAGAAGTGTGGTCGGAAATTTAAGATTGACTACAAAATAAGGGGAGTGTAGAAATCGATGGTTATTTTATTATTTTCTAGGTCTAAATTGAAACATATAAAGAAGCCGAGGAAGTCTGCCTCTAACTTCTCTCTCCTACTCCCACAGTTGTTGCAGTCACTGAGAAGTTGGAGAGGAAGCTAGAGCCATGGCTACCAAGGCTATGCACAGGTTTACAGGAAATAGATTAGTTAATTTACAGATAGGTAGGTTTATTTACTAAAAGGTGTATGTCTGTTACAGGATTTGTTCCTAGTACCTGCCGATCGTCACAACGCCGGTAGCCGGTAGCCTTACCCGTTAAGTTTAGAAATTACGATACATACAATTAGGTTTGATAATTATTTAAATGTTACCCCGTAAGAAAATTCATTTAACGGCAGATGTTTACGGTTACATAGATCTCGTTATGTAAACGTATGGATTTCGGTATAGACAAGAAACAAGTTCTGCACATTTTGTTTCTTTTACGAAACAAATACCGCACAAGCATTTATGACGGCTACGATTGAAATTTGCATTCAATCGGACGGCCGAAAAAAAAGTCGAGATCGCGGAAGAGATTCTCTGCGGTTTGTGGTCATCGCCACATCGGATGACACGTGGCATGATTACGTTGGATCGTGGCATCTCCGAGAATTACGGGACCGAATCTGGATATGACATGTGTCGACATTTAGGCCATGTCGAAAAATTCCATACATAAAGTACACCGGCAGCTCTACTTTTATGTATGGCAGTGTAATATGATTGGTGCCGTACACCGGAGATAGAGTTTGTGAGAGGGATAGAACTTAGAAAAATTGGTAGATAGGACCCTCTCTCCCAGAGAGCTTCTGTACAAAAGATCAACTTTGACCCTCCATAACTTACTGCTCAGGGGAGCAAATTCAGAGATTCTTTTTGCTATCGACTCACAAAAGTCTTGCCTTCAAACGGGTGAAGGTGGTCAGAGCTTTTGTTTTCCAGGGTGGCTGTTATTCGTGCTGAAAGAAAAAGGGGTCAGGGTTATCCTAGAGGCTTCGTGTGAGCTGCTTACTCTGAGGTCCTATGGAGGTCTGAGAGTTGCACTTATTGTACGGCCATTGTACAGCATGGTCTACAAGGTGACACCTGTCAAATCGGAAGCCATGGTTCCTCATCCCATCTTCTCTGGTATCAAATAATGTGACGCCACGTGGCACTGCGTGATACTATCTCCGAATGCCGCAAAAAGCTCACTTTGCGTGGCGACTACAATGTCGGTCGTTCGATCAAAATATATTTTCCACGGTTCATATTCGCGTAGATGCATGAATTGTTCCTCTTCGTTAATCTGGTGTAATTTAGTTGTCACGATAATGTTTATTGATCTTTGAAACCATTCGCGTGTATTCGATAACGCTGTAGTGGATAAAGCGTACCACTACCAAAAATCTCCATAGACCTAGGTTCAAATCTGGTCTACAACAGCTTTTATTTATTTGTCTGTCTGTGTGGCAATTCTCTATCTAAACACTTTTAAATACCTATTGTACCCTATGTCTCTCAACGTTGATTTGTTCTAATGGCTCAGCATCGGCTACTAAGTTTTTCAACGGCTTGTAGGTACAAGATCAAATCCTAGACCCGGGGGTCTCTTTTTGGTACAAACTAAGTTTTTACCTATTCTCTGTCTCCTTGGACGTTATAGATAGCCATTGCTCTAGCTCTCTCTCCGGTCTTCAGTGACTGCAACAAGTATGGGGACTAGAGACTTTGAGCGAGAAGCAAGCTGCCTTTGCTAACTTACTCTATTTATTTTTCCAATATAAACCTAGAAAATACATCAATTTCAACACCTATACATATCCCTGCCAGCATGCCGTTACACTCGGCCTGGAATTTTATGAGGAGAAAAGACCCAAATAATAATCATAAAGGTTATGTTCAACTAAACCCCATGCATTACCATTTGTTGAGGTGGTCAAGGATCACTATCGATATCGAGTGGATGTTCTCGGATTACTCCGCCAATTTCACCCATGGGATGTCCGCCTTCACGACATCATGTCGCGGGCTGAAGTCACACCCGAGGTATGAGCCCTCAACTCGCCCGGAAGATTGCTCTGCAACGGGCCCGAGCTACCAGGAAACATATTTATTTCAAATTGAGGCATGTACCTCAGTGGGAACAGGCGGACGAGGGGGCAGAGGAAGCCCAACCAATCATTGTTGTTCTTTGGTGTAAAATAGACCGTAGAAGCCACCCAAAATATCATGCAAAAAGCTAAGCGAAGCCAGGCCAATGAACAATCATTTGAAATGCATCCTTCATTAAAAATACATGCATACACAGATGCAATCATTCATCCGCACACAGACGGAGCAAGCATGCATACACAAACGCATGAAATTATCTAGGGTTTCATGGAATATAAGCTTAATATATCTCCGTCATCATAACAAACCTTAAAACAATGCATAACATAACAAACACAACTAAGGTTTGATGGAGTAATCAACATAAACAAACCTTAGGATAGCATCTAAGGTTTGATGGAATAATCAACATAAACAAACCCTAGGACAAATGCATTAACAATGCATAACAAACAAGAACATAAAAAACATAAATAAATAATAACACACAAATGCATCACACATAAACAAGAGTATAATCAAAGTATAATCATTATATCATTCAAAGTGCATGACCTAATCGGCAACCCTAAAAGTCTACATCTTCGGTCCCTACTTTTCTAACCAGCATTGATTATTTTCCTAATGAAGCTCAAATCTATATATACACTTGCGAGTTGTCAACAAATCGCTATATGTCAAATTAACCAACGTAACTTCCACTAACTAGTATTAAACCATGAGAACCTATTACAACAAATAATCCTAACTGTAAGTGTACACTTGAAAGTCAACCAATCATAAGCGTACACTTCTCTGCAAGTACGACAACACACAAATTAAACTGCCGAAACCCTAAATGATCATCTAAATAAAAATTGTCATAATCAATACTAGATTATTATTACACATACGACAAAACAATGTTGTTTCAAATATTTACACCGACGCGTTCGCAAAATACGCGTCATAAGCGACAACTCGCTTAGTCACTTGCAGATAAATCCACGTAGTGAACCGACATTGCATATGTATGGTCCACCTAATAATACGTCATTAAAAATAATGCGATCCCTTAAAAATATCGGCGGACGTCGTCCGCCCTCCACGTGTAACTCGAACCACTGCCGAAATTAATCCGTATCTTCCAAATCTTTTCCGTACAGGATATGCGTCGTTTGCAATAAATGCGCATGTCGCATATAGAGTACACATGTCCAAATAAGACGTTCCGTACCGGAAGCGTCTTTTTCAATAGCTGTCGCCTGTCACATTGTGTTTCGTACGTGCGACGTACTATTTTGACTTTTTAGAATATTTTACATCGGATCGCTTCACGATCCGCCGTCCATTTCACTTACGCATTCAGCGCCACTCAATTAGTCAATTAATTTTACTTGTACAATAAACCCCAAATCCGCAAATCCGTTCGAACCTCTACATTAACTTCGGAAATTACGTACGCACGCAAATACGCGCACGCATGTGCGAAACTGAATCTTCCAAAAACAACAATCATTGCGCGCGAAGCCCCCTAAAGTCCGGCACCTGAAGCACCTACACTTGAGGCCGCCCCGCCACAAGAAGTAGCGCCAGTAGCTGCACCGGAAAAGGGAGAGGACCAACTACGGAAACGAATCATTCGGAGACGCTTGGCAGCGGCAAATCACCACTTCGCGCTTTTGGGGACTCGATGCCAACAACTCTAAATCAAATTGGACACCCTGCAAGAGGAGTTCGAGGAGTACCGTTAAGAGACATACGAAATACTCCGCCAACTCCAATTTCCCTGAGTACGTAATGTCCAGTGGGACGCTGAATCCTTAGTGGGAGGCACTATAACAGGGTTGCAGAGTTGTATACCTTGCAGGTTAGAAATAGGGCTACTATAGTCGCGGTTTATAGCAGCGCAAGTTCGATGACAGATTAGCGCATTATAGCAGCGTATCAACTTAGTAATCTAGCATAGCACCGCAGCGTGGTAGCATATCAACGCAGCGTAACAACATAGCAACGCCGCAGAATGTAGTTTGGTCCATATTGTTCTAGAAGATAGTTTGGATAGATCGTGGTTAACCAATAAGGTCCACGTGTGCATAAGTATAATACCAAGTTGATTGTCAGATAACTAGTTTAAATAGCCAAATAGACTTAGTGAAAAGCGAGACTCCTTTGCAGTAGACTTTTGCAGTGAGCTTTTAACTTGTAATCTCCTGCCGATCAATAAAGTTCAGCTCTTTATGTGAATGTTGTGTAACTCTGTTGTTGCTACGAGGGGATACTTGGGGTTTTTCCGTTGTGCATTGTGGGTGTGGTGCTATACTTTTATTCCTTTTACAGAAGGGTATTTACTCGTTAGCTTTGAGAATGCAACATTGTTTACAAGAAGATAACTCGTCACAACTTGCAGCAAATGCTCAACCCCTATCGCAATAACTCCCTTCTCCAACACCTTACAAGCCTATTTAGTAGTGTTGTGTATCGGTAAAAAAATTATCGCGATAACACCGATACCGATAGTTATCGGTTATCGAACGGTCAGAGGTCCCGATATATCGGTCTGAGACCAACAAATTCCATATCGGCGATAACTTAAAAAAATATAGTATGCATACAATAGTACTTTATAACATACTGTATTATATTATTTACTTTATATAGCGTGGCATGCCACGTATAAGAATCTGTTCCGTCTCTGTTTAACTGCGCTTTCTTACGGACAGCGCAGCACATAAGCGTTGGCCGGTTAACTGAACAGGAATTTTACGGTAACTTACGGAATTGTATCGACAAACTGGTGAACATGGAACGGTAAAAGTACAACGGACGCAAAATAACATTCTGCGCGCCCCAGGAATCGAACGGACAACTTGGAATGAGAAAATACGAGCGGACGGCCAGCGTGAGCGCCGGCATCCCAGAATGGCTCTTTTGGCATCTTATGCCAAAATGCCAACAGATTGACACGTGACAGGTCCCCAGTGGATCCCAAGGAAGAAAGGGACAAAGCCATGGCGTCGGATGTGAAAGGTACATCGTTCTTACTGGATCCGTACCAAAACCGTACAGATCTCATGGCGGCTACTGTACTTTCTGTGTACTTTCTGTGCGATCTGATTGGTAGGCACCTCAGTAGATAGGGGTTGTTAGAAGGGCGCGTCCGGGGAATGACACGTACAGTTGAGTGTACTAGCCGTACATTTATCTGTACGGTCCGTACAAATATCGCCGATAGTTATCGATATCGGTGTTATCGCCGATAAAACCGATAAATATCGGGTATTTATCGGCGATAACACCGATAGCGATATATCGTACCAATATATCGATTATCGGGTACCCGAAAAAAGGTCCATATCGGTTATCGGCAAATCCTTACCGATACACAACACTACTATTTAGCATCATTAATTCGCCCTCTAGTGTCTTCCGCCGTGAGAAACATGTCACCCTTAGGGGTGAAAGCTGGAATGTTAACGAGATACGTTTCATGAATTGTTGTCCTACCGTTTGATGTGACTGAGGAACATGTGACTTTTATCGTCTCCATATAGCTCGCCAAATCGTTAATGACCATTACCTTGGTCTTAGACAAAGACGAGTTCTCATCGCATCGAGGTAAGGTAACTTGTTTGACCCCCCTATGTTTTTGATCTTCTTCACTGGTACCTTAAAATAGGGGTCATGAAATAGTTTGAACAACTACCATTGGTGAAGAAAGTCTTGGCCCTTGCTACATCTACCTCTTTCTTGATATGTTTATTAAAAAGAATTGTTATTTTTGTTTGCACACCTTGTAACTTATTGTTCCGACTAGACCCAACGGGAATTTCGGTGAGTTCATCCAGATCGAATATTACATGTTTTTTAGAGCCATGAGAATACTTTTCAGTTTCCGATGAACTTAACTCCGCCTTCACCTCATCCGGACATCAATTGCAAGCTCTAATAACTCCACTCTTCACATTAATAATAAGGTGGTTTCTAATCCTACTGGCTTGACCATTGTATTTGAAGTTGAAATAGGTACATAAAAGATACATATACATATTTTATTATTCCCAAGTAGCCCACCGTTTGGAGCCTTAACATGCTCCCACATTCCTCGAGGCATATGCATGGATGCTTGTGGCGAGGTTCGTGGAAGCTTCAAAGGCGGCTTGAATGACAACTTTAATGACGAATACTATGGCAGCTTCAATGGCGACTTCCTTGTAAAAGAGGACCGTCCTAAACAAATTCAAACTTCATGCGCGTAAATGATGCAATGTCTCTTTTTAAAAAATTGATATGATATCTGTACAACAGAAAATACACGAATTTTACAAAAAGCATAAAAGCAACGAATACTACGTGAAAATTGTAAAAAAAATCCAAATTCGTAAGAAAAGAACAACTATGGCTCCCAACAAACTATTAAACCGATTTACTGGCACTTATAAACACATTGGCAAAATATTACGTGCGTGTTAGTATCAGATGCTTCAATGCAACAAAAGTGGCACATCAAGTACAATCAATTATTTTTTAGTTTTGCAAAGACCGGCATTATGCATCGGCACAGTGGCACATCGAGTAGCGGGTGAATCGATGACAATATGAAGTGTTAGTTTTGTGTATCGGTAGCCATTTTGTCAATAACCGATATGCCTTTTTTTTGGCATATTGATAATAGATTTATTGGGATATATCGATACCTTTGTCATCGCGATGTGAAATTGTTGTTTATCGATTTTTTATCGCGATGACGGTTCGATAATTATCGGCGATAATTGTACGGTTAATACCGTACAGCTGTACGGTTTATGTCGTTGAGCTGATCTTTAGTTCTTTCGTTATACAGAGTACTTAACAGATTGTTACACGTGGCATGTCACGCTATATACAACGAATAATATATTACACTATGTTATAACTTAGGGTGAACTTCCATTAGAGGAAAAGTGGGGTAGTTTACTGGACGCCGTACGATTTCGTACGGATTCGTACCATATTATTTTTTTTGTCAGACAAAACATGACGAAACATGTTAACTGGATGGCTCCAATGTTGTAGGCGTAAGTTTCAACCGTTAGATTCTTTACTTTTTTAGATTCGCGAAGCAATCGCGCACATTGTCCAGTGTGAAGAGACTCTCCTCGCGAGGAGAGTTTCTTCACAGTGGTCGCGTAGCATTGGTACACGTGAGATGTTAAAAAAATATCCACCACGAACAGGCGATGAGAAACGAACACGTCGTACACACCATATGCCTTCTGCCACGGTGTATGTAGGTCGACCGATATATTCTCGCACGCTCCTTGTGACATCCGCTGACCTTCAAAGTTTGCGGCGCCTTTTTGCCATTCTGTTTCGAAATTTTGATTTTCGATTTTAAAATTAAAATTTGGTCGCAAAATTTTCGTACGAATCATTAACTACCTCCGGTCGTACAAATATTATGTACAGATTTTCAGTTTGAATAATATTTTTAGATTTAAAGAATCTGAAACTAGCATACGTGGCGCCAATCATAATTGAGAAACGATGTTTACTGGCACGACATAATGGAACGCCATGCCAGTAGACACCAGAAATAGACGTCTTCGCATGTTTACTGGGAGCGCCTAATGGAGAACAGGCCTTATTAGCACTATTATACAACGTACTATATTTTTTCCCACTTATCGCCGATAAGGAATTTGCTGGTCTCGGAGCGATATATGGGGGGGACCCTCCACCGGTCGATAATCGATAGCTATCCGGCAGCGGTTTTATCGCGATAAGTTTATTAACCGATATACAACTGCTCATGACAAATTCTTACTCGTATCCGTTGAACCTCGTAAACAATCCGACGGTCACATTTATTCGCTTATCTGTTACTTTATTCGTTCTTGACTACGTGAAACATGCATAGGCCTTGGGAGCTTTTCTGTTCGTTGTCGTTTAGCTCCTAACTTTTATTCTTCTCCTGCCCGTTATTTTTGGCCTGATGACCAAACAGAAAACTATATGCTGAAAAAAAACGAGGAGGAGTCTGATCGGACGGTTGCGATATCACCCAGAAGATGTGGAGGTATTGGGAGTATTATCTAAGATATTGACCGTTAGAAAATAATTTTGTTCTGACCGTCTGCCGTGTTCCCTTTATCTAAAACTTTGGCAGTACAGTAGATGCTACAGTACTTTACATCACTTCTTTCATCTTTTTCTTCACACGTGGCGTTTTTGCATCTTGCTGCCATTTTTCACTGCATCTTTTCTCAGGTAGGAACCATCTGAGAATTTCCTAGTCCTGTGTCTCTAACTTTCTAGCTGTTTTTTAAAATTCTTTGCTCTTTTTACAGCTTTTTATCTATTGTTAACTTTCCTCCGTCCTCTTTGTCTATTTATCTCTCTCCCCTTCCTCTCCTTTTCTTTGCCTATTTCCTATCTTTACCTTATACAGGTTTTTTTCTGAAAGGAAATCATGGCTGCTGCTAATGCGGTCATCGGATCTGGAGTCATTCATGTCAAAACCCTAAGGAATACCATGGCCGTCCGATCTGTTTCTTCTCCTTCTTGTTCACTTCTACGATTGTCTCCTGCTCTTGCTTGCCACGTGGCAGCCAGCAGATTATCTGCAGCTGCATCAACCAGCAAGGTGAGGAGTTGTGTTTTTGTCAAGTGGCCTTTTTGTTGGCCCTTTATCTTTTTTTTTCTTTTTATGCTCTCTTTCTCTCCTTCTCTGTTTTTTGTGCGCACTTTCTCCCTAATGGCGTGCGTCAATAATTCCGTTGACGTTCATTCAATTGGACAAGACCTGTCTAAAGGAAATTTTTATGTATATATTATGTCTACATCATGTACTCTGTGTATATTATGTGTTTATATCGTGTTTATGTATGTATCATGCTGACTGTGTTTATATTATTTTCATTTACATATTATGTTCCCGTTAATATTAAGTCAGTATATATGCCGGTGGACATTGTGTTGCGGTTCCTGTGTGTTCCTTGTCCTGGGTGGTCTTAGGGTTTGATCGGTTAAAATGGACAGCAAGGACAGAGAACGGCAAGGAGACTGTGGACTTCTAAGGAGAAGGAGGTCTATGATGACAGTGATGTCATTGTTTTACAGAGGGGACAGTAATGTAGTTGTTGGCGAGGAGGGATGGGACTTGCAGAATATCCGAGGACAGAGGGAGAGAGGGGGGGAGAGAGTGAAGGAAAGAAATACAGTTGTCTCTGCAAGAGTGTACATTTGTTATGTTAGACCCTGGGCGAGCAATATGTTGCATTGGACAGAACGAGAATGGAAAGCAAAGTGCGTGGGTGTAGAGAAAGGCTGACAGAACTGGAGAGTGGAAATTTTGAAGAAGCCTTGGCTGGTTGATACGTCTCTTTTTGTTTAATTTCAAGCTGGATGCGTTTGTGTATCTGTTTATGATTTGTGTGCGTGTGGGTCTTGTTCGTTTGCTTGTCTTTGGATTAGGCTCACTTATAAAAAAGGAGGGAGAGGAGTATAGTACAGTGTGAATCTTTAATAGCGTTAATGACACCAATGATGTCCCGTTTTTGTTTTTTGCCCTTTGGACACAAACTAGCGCTATTAACATTAATTGTTTTTTTTTAACGCTAAGTATTTTGCAGTCTACAATTGTCCACATTATTTAGACCGGAAATGCAATTATGAACACTTCCTAAATATTTGTTATTCTAACTCTTATAACTCTAATAGCGATTTACGGTGTAGTCTCAATCATCAAATCTGTGATATCAGTTGGATATTCTATATGTGGTTACCCCATAGTATACGTGTATTATACCATATACGCATATCCTATGGGGTAACCACGTATCTTGTTTCCAATAGTTTTCATACATTTGAACTACACATAGAACAAAATGTACTTACTCTTTTAATATTTTTTTGTGCTTTACGTATGTCAAATATGTATGGTGCAAAGTAAGTATTCTATCTAATACGGCAAATGAATTTACTAATTGTCATCATGGCACATCGCCTCTTCCTCTACATATCATCCTCCTTCCTCAACAGGCGGAGTTACTCTAATTAAAACGGACATCACATTGGAAGGCCTTAAAATTTGTGAACCTTTGTGACACACAGTATTGCCACAGTGGCGCAGGTTGTGTAAGATACTGTTTAGTACTTTCAGTCAATAATTTGTACTAAGTACTTACTGTACAGTAGTATTTCTATTCGTGGTCTGAACTGGGAGCTTTGGCTGTGTGACATTTGACCAGGCCTTTCCTTCTCTGGGCATCCGTGCGAGCCAACAGCCAGCCGACAAAACGACCAAGGTTAACACAGAATCTTTCCAAAGGCTTGGGCTGGTATTTCTACAGTTTCTGTTGATGAAATAGTTTAGTTTCTTTGCTTGCCATTTTTTGAAACCACCTTTGAGTTTCATTCATAAAGTTGTTTTCTGTAGGGTTTGTTGCTCATCATTTAATGTCTAATTTCTAATTCGTTTGGAGAGATGCACATGAATGGCAATGTTTTAGGCTTCAAAGCGCACATTGCAACAGACGTTGAAGTTGCATAATGATGGATTTTTTATCATTTTCTTACCATGTTTTGTCATGGTGCAGAATGTGCAACGGTCACAAAAGACAACAGAAATTCGTCTTATGTCTACTGCAATTGCTCTTCTGCCATTGATGTTAGCCTTTGTCGAAGCCGAACTTCCAAGAGCAATTCCTATGGAGACATTTCGTAGCGACTGGACCTTGTCAGAAATCTCGCTTAAGGCTTTCTGTGAGTATTACCTGGTCTCTGTGGTTCTTTGCATGAGCGGTTTACATGACGTAGTTATGTTTTAACTACTTGTTATTGCACTCAATCGCAGTCGATCAGACAGACAGAAGTCAGAAGTCAGAGTCAGAGTCAGAGTCAGAGTCAGACACAGTCAGAGTCAGTCCCAAGTCAGTCAGTCAGTCATCAGTCTCAGTTGTCTCAGTTGATCAGTCGATCATCTTGTCATCTCGTCAGTTTGAACTATCTCATGGATACTCAGTTGCAACTTTACATATGAGGGCACTATATATGCAGTAATTTTGGCAGATTGTTCATGTGTATTTAATGAAATTGAAGGGGAACAGGAGTGGAGAAGAATGGATTTGACGACTTGCCTTTTTGATGGGCTTCATTAACCAGGTTATTGGAGGGGATGGATATGCAGATATGATCTTTGTATGTGTATTTTCATGGGGTGCTGTTGTGTTTGCTTCTATGAATGTAAGTTTCTGTTGTTCCCTCCCGTGTACCTTTACTGGAATAGCTTAAAAGGTTTTTTTTCTTTTTTCCCTTACGTTATCAGTATGTAGGTGTCTGTTGGACCTTGAATGCTAGAGTTAACTTTGGTAACCTTATAGCCCGTTCTTCAGCTCGTCTTTTATCATCGAGGGTTTTGCTTGAAGTGGCCCAATCGAAAGATCTTACCGTGTGATATGCCTAAGAAAAATTGGAAGCTTGAGAGGTGGAAAACATCTGAACTCTTACAAGGATGTAAGGTGTTTGTTTGTCTGTTATCTGTGTTGAGCGGGGATGTTATAGACTCAAGTCATGAAATGCTAAAACCGAACAGTGTGTCAATGATAAAGCCTTTTCAGCCTTGTTTTTTCATTTATTCCATAGGTTCGTCGTAAAAAATTACAAGTATTTTGGACACCATACACCTCTCATGAAGTGAGAGAACACTGGAAATTTTCCATCTACATAGGTTTACCCATTTCAGTAGGATGGCGCAATGGACACGCTCATGATCAGAAGAATGACTTCATATTTACCACATTATTAGTGTTTGTCATAAATTACGATTCGCTGTTTTTGTCTAAACTGTTCTCTCATTATCACATACCAAATAAAATGATGGCAACGAGGCTCTTTTCAGTCATGGCAATGATGGCAGATGGCTCTTTTCTGACTAAAGAAGTCAATGAGGAAAAAAGATGAAACTTAAGAGCAGCTCCAGCAGGATGTCTAGTGTGCCATTGTTTAAGTTTTTCTAATTTTGAGAGGAAGGTTTTGTCTGTTTACACAGTTGCGTTGGACTTCTGCCCATAGTTTCTCGGTATATAATTATTTGTTGCTTATTAATTTCTTGTAATTTTTGCTCTCCAAAGCATCATTCTTATGCTGTATTGGGTTTGTTTTGCAGGACCCATACTATGAGAGTGATGAATATCGCAATGCTGGAGGAAATGGTACACAGCACTGGATCTACACAAGGGTAAGATTTCTGATTTTTTCTGAGTGTGCTCACTGGAGGGTTTATCAGTCTGCCTTACACAGAAACCATAAACTAGTATCTTTTACGTTTAATAATGAGAGTAAAACACCCTGTGACTTCCATTGACGGTGTATTTACTAATAAAGAATTTGCCATCCTTTGATTCGCCCATGACTTTTATTATATGAGGTGTCTTAACTTAGGTTAGGGACAGCGACACATGGAGACATGCATGCCCCTTTTTTACCCTTCTCCAGATAAATTTTTTAGAGTGGATATTTTGGCATTATGTTTGTTCAGGAATACAGTTTTCTTTGAGCTATCGGTTCAAGATGGTCTTTAAAATGTTTTTTTGTCCAAATGTGTTTCTTGTGTTCCCTTTTTGGCACAAGAAAGCTTAGGTCATGAATTTCTTCTAAGACTGAATAATCCTATAACTATTGTTGTATTTTACAGGCTGAGGAGGAAGAACAGGAAAACCGTGAGGAGCTATGGAGGGAGGAGCTCCGTAAACAAATTGGGGACAAGTTGGACGAAGTTAAGGAACTGGAAGAAGAGAAACAGCTCGTTTGAGAGGAACAACAATATTTATGTTTCTATAGTGAGTGGTGGTTATTCTTTAAATATTTCCTACAACCTCCTGTTATGTCAAAAACCATTTATTTATGAAATCGAAGGTAGTCCCCGAGAAAAATAGTTGCATATGTTAGTTCCGGTACATGACTCTCGTCACTTTTCCCGAGAAGTAAACGAAAAATAGTACATGGCCTGTTAAATATCTCATCAGTATTGCCCTCGACAATTTTAATATTGCCAACAAGTGAGGCACGTGTAGTAGATACAAAAGCACTCTGCTCGTTTCTTAAGGCATGAGTGAATAGAAAAAGAACGATTTGTTGCTTTTATAGTCCCATTTTTTGTAATTCAATTTGTTGCAGTTGTTGTCAGGCCGATTAGACAGATAAAACTTTTGTACACAATCCTTAATCGAGTTTGCCTGCCGTCTTCTGCAGTTCCATGTAGTTTCAGTTTCAGTGAAGGATTTATCGGTGTTTGTTGGTCATCTGGTTTTGTTTATGAAATTTGTTAAACAATGTGGACAGTATATCGCGAATTCGTTGTAAGCCTTAATAAAACTAAACGTGGGTGCCGGGTTTTTTGTCCTTCAGGACGTCCTTTGTCCTTCTACGTCCTTCCTTTCGTCCTCCCTATTGTCCTTTTTGTGTATTTGTCCTTTTGTCCTTTTTTGTCCTTCAAGACTTTCTTTCTTTTCCTTGAACGCTAATTTTTTAAACGGTTCAAAAACAACCGCGTCATCTGAAACTGAAAAAGATTGATTAATACTACTGTAGGCCACACGCTGATAATTTCTTCACCCTACCAACTAAAATAAATGAAAACATTTACAACAATCCTTTATTGCATGATGGTGAACCATCAAGTAGAGGGAATAAAAAATAGAGCGTGTGCAAGAGGTCAAACAACCAAAGACCCAGTACATTAGAAACAAATGACAAGTGGTCACTAAAATCAACTAATACGGGTGAAATTAGCCACAGACCAGTATGACCAAGGGCCAATGGCAGCCTGGAACATGACTCAACTCATTTCTTGAGCCCAAAGGGATGCAGAAAGTCTGAAAAGAAGTGAAATTATCTCTCTTTTCTTTCGCTGATTTTGGGCGAAGGAACACTGAAGCTATGGATGTAAATTATATGAAATAGTGTTATTGTGAGCTACAGTGCTTTGAAAAACATATCACAAAATAGGAGTGACATTGTCTTTAAATTGGCGAAAATTGACCAAATACTAAGTGAATACTTGACCCAACTATGACTCCTAAAAGCGAGCTCAACCTCGGAAGTTTCCACTCCTTAGTGGGTCCCTTAAGAAGTCCCAAAACACGTCAACGATCCACAACTCCAATAGCAAATCGAAAAGAATAGAAGCATGCACATATATAAAGGCCCTTGACAGGTGATAAAACTGTTAGTTTTGGGTGAAGGCTTTGAGATCCTTTTCCCTTGAACTAACGCCGTTCACAAGTACGAAGGACCTTGTCAAAAGCTTCGTGCAAAAACTCGATTAATCTCAACTGTCGTGGAGATAAAATCGTCCATAAGATCTTGGTTTCCATAATCACACTCCTTACCTTGAGCGGCAATTCTCGCCGCCGCAACATTGTGGATTGCCACTTGACTCGCTCTCGAGCTAAGTGGTCCAGAGTCTCGGCATGGCAATATGTCCACATACATAAATAAAACGAACACTGTTGATGGGAACCACATGAATTTAGCGCATAGGAACATTTTGTGAGATCTCCCAGCCTCAAGGAATAGTCGCAATAGTGGCCCTAATAGTGTGGTGTGCCCAAATCATTTGGTCTTATGATAACAATGAAGCGACTAGACATAATCTAGTTTAAGGGGCCACACCCGCAAGCTCACCACACTATTTATCGTATTCAAGTTAATTACACTACGTCAATTCGCTACTTTTTTTACGGAAAACCATAAAACCAGCGTTAACAACACTATTTAAGGGAATGGACTACAATTTGCCACGCACTAAATTAGTATTATATGTTATAATTTTGCATTAACACTAATAAATCCTTACTAGATATAAAGATGGCTCATGTAGAGAGCCAAGTATGGGCAAATGTTTGAATGGAAGACCTTATTAAGAAGGCACGATGGTAAACCATTTGAGTACACGAGGAAAAAAAACAAAAAAGTGGACGACAAAGAGGAAACTGAAAACTGAACTTGGAGGGAAGCAAGTTAAACAATGGTAGGCTAAGGGTGAAGTTCCATCAGGAATTGTACGGCCAACATTACAGGATGCTTCGTTTTGAACGTTGTTCTAGAGTTTGTAATCCACGTGTAAGTTAAGATTGGATATTGAAAATCATCAATGATTTTCACACCAACCAAAAATCTTCATTTGCGTACCATGTAAGTGTGTACTATCATCCTACGACACAACTTTTGTAATCTTTGCAGACGCCTTGTCAAGTACCAACTCATTTTTTTAGGGTTCTTATTTTTCCGCGTGACGAATGAGCGTTGCCAGAAATAGTGTGACGAACAGGCGTTAACAAAAATAGCATGACGAAAGTGCGTTACAAGAATACTTGTGTGGTTTCGGTTGGATTTTTAATGTACATATCATGTGCGAAATTTTTTTATTTCTGTTGGTTGCCGTCCTAACACGTATGGTCATTATTCAGCGTGTCGCGGCTCGAGGTACATCACCATTTACATAAACTTTTGAAGCGAATGCTTCGCGAAAAAATATCCAACAGTCGCTGCTACCTCCCATACCCTTCGAGAATATTGGCAAGATTCTTTGTAATGTTGTTCGCGATAAAAACAAAATAAGAAGTACGACGTACAACGGAGAGGCCTGGATTTTTGTAAACAACCTCACTTTTCGTCCGATGGAACTTCACCCTAAGGCGTTATGTATGGACACTATCCCATGTATTCGAAACTTAGTATTGTTATTTTGTTTTTTAGCGAAGATTTTCCGTACTACTTTCAAAGCATTCCGATGAAAATAAAGGATATCATTACTTTATATTGTGACGCATGTAGACGTGGGTGTAATTTGTGACGGTTGTAGACAACTACAAAACTCGCGACAATTGATGACGTTTACAAAATAGCAACGGTTGTAGACAACTAGCTACTTGTGACATAGGGTTTGTGACATTTTGACGTCACACTCAATTATGACAGCGTCGACTTCACAAATTTTAAAACTTTCCGCCATGGTTTCCCGATTTTGTTTTTTAGTCCTTTCTCACTCTACTTGCTATCAAAATACGCCCAAATATAGGAAAAATAAATCGTTTATAGAGATCTTTCATTTGATACCATCATTGACGTTTTTCATTGCCAGAATTATGCGATAGACGCGGAAGTGGGAGAGGGAGAGAGAGAGAGAGGGGCTTTCACAGACTTAGCTTTTGCGAAATGGCGTCAGTTAGTTGAGACCCCTCCACAGCCCCTATACGAAAAAAATGGCACGGAAAAAATTCACACACAAGCTGGCAATGTGCAGTGGATTTTTTTTTGGTACTCCGCGCACAAAAAATGTCAAAAACCTTCGACGTGTGCGACCGTATAAGCCTATTTGCTCACATCGTGGAACTTTAGTTAAAATCACCTCGCGAGGTGATTTGAGTAGAAGTTTGAAGATGAGCTGGAGGGACGCGAAAGTGGGTTGAAAAGCGCTAGACGACAAATTGCACTACATTTAAAGTTTAAAAGTGACCCAAATTGTACTGTGATAATTTCAATTTCTTGGTACGGCCGCGGATTTTCTCGTTGAAGGCCAAGTTTTGGAGGAAAACGACAGAAAAAAGCCCTAATTTTATCACATGGGAAAGTGCCCTAAGAAAGGAAAAAAACTATGTCGCAAAACTTGCGATGGAAAAACCAGCAAGGTAGAAAAAGGGTTAAAAAAAGCAAAAAAGACTACAACGGTATACAAGAACCGGTCGGAACACACGGTCACCGCTACTTGGCAATTTATGAGACAAAATGTTGTCGTACATTCAGGCAAGTCCAAATATTCCGCAAGAATGTCGATTAAGGGAAAGTTTTTTTAGGGTTTCCTTCAAATCTGCTAAACTTTTGTATGGTTATTTTTGGGCACGTATGCCATTAGTTGTCTTGCTCCACAAATAGAAACACATATTTGCACTTATCAAAAGTTTCCAAAAGTTTTCGAAGAGGATAAGTACACGATTGTTTTCTTTTGTCCGTTTGCATTCTCTACAATTTTTTTTTCTAGGGGACTCAAGTACAATGCCATTTCACGAAAAGGTGAAAAAATCTCTCAAGGCGCCAAAACAACTTCTGCATCTCTCACCTTGCTCACCTTGCCTCTCCTACACTCCTTAAAACTTCACTACTTGGACATCAGTGGAGGCAGGCACAACGTTGGGGGGACCACAAGTGCGCGAAACAAGTCACGTTCGGAAGAATCCAACAAAGGGCCCCCAAAAAAAACAAAAAAGAGGTCTTTTTCTTTCGCTGGGTCCTCAAGAAATCTATGTCCATTCATGGCGACCTGATAGGGGAGGCAAATGCAAAAGCATCTTGTTCAACCATGAACAGTAGTTGGTGTCGCTTGTTGCCACGCATTAGCCCCAGGCCTAGAACACGAACGTAAACGAGCACGCGCTTGAGCAGAAGGTAGCGCCTCCAAGAGGTTTGCAAAATCAGCGGCGGCCACTTGCTCAGATATGCGTTGTTGAAGTTGGAAGTTAGTGTCGGCCATGAGAAAATGAAAAGGTGGAACTTGGTTTCGAGCAGTACATGAGCAGAACTCGACGATTGCATTTGAAAGATAGGAGTCTCACCTTCCATTGGCGGGATTCAAAACGAAAATCGAGCATGTGCGCACGTTGAAAAGATGTTTTTTACTGGAGAAAAAAACATAAAAGCTAATAGCGAGCCTTTGTACAATACAGTACGAAATTGTATTGTACAGTACAGGTACAGACTAGGTACGTTACAGTATTGTACTGTAAATATCTTTAGGTCTGGGTACATTAGGCGATGTACCTAAGGTCCGGTATGAACCGGGTAACCAAAGTCCGAAAAGGTGCCGGATTCATTCGGCTTTGCGGGGGCTTTTTTTTTTTTTTTGAGGCAGGTCGATGTCTGACCAATCCACGGCGACTTAAAGTCTTATCTTACAGCGGTCTATTTTAGCTTACTATTTTGTCCCCTAGTTTGTTGTACTTTCAGTACTACAGTACCTTAATTGTACCTGTTAAAGCCTAGGTTTATGTCGAGAACTTCAGATTCGTATGCACAAAACAAAAGCTCATTAAAGACAATTAAGGACCAGAGCATTTTTTAGTATTGAATTTAATATTTGATACGGAATTTACTTTACCTTATTACTTTTCCTGTAGTAAATAGCTAAAAACTGTCAGAATTGCATTAACAAAAAAAAAATGATGTTGAAATTGAAAAAAATCAAATATAGGGGCAAGTGGACGATACTGTACGGTTTAATGGAACATGTCGAGAATCGGTGTGTGACAGCGACATTCGTGCAATATTGATCTCCTCTAAACATGTTCACACTATGAATGCTACAGTTCAGTACAGTACAGTTCAGTACAGTACAGTACTGTACTATACTGTACTACAAGTTTACAATATTGACGAGAGTTGATGATCTGTTCACACATGCTCATATTTATAGAAAAGAAAATCATTTGCTGTAGCAAGTCAGATCATTCTCCCCTTGTTGTACGTTCTCTTTTCTTTTCTCCACTGGGATATCCTCCTCCCTCACCGAAACCCTAAAAAATGTCTTCGCCGAGTAAGAGGCGGGAGATGGACGTCATGAAACTGTAAGAATTTTTTTTCGTATACTTTAGGGCTGAACTGGAAGTACTAAATAGTCGTACAATGTTTGTTAGGGTTTCTTAACTTCCTGCAATTTTTTGTTCTTGAAATTGTTTTTTCTTTCCTCCCTTAAGCTCTCTCTCAGCCATTTATGCCGTTTTACCTCTACGCCTCTCGCCTTCCCGTTTTTCTCTCCTCTCTCGATTTTCTCTCTCTCTCTCTCTCTCTCTCTCTCTCTCTCTCTCTCTCTCTCTCTCTCTCTCTCTCTCTCTCTCTCACTCTCTCTTCTTTTTTC